>VNJV01003032.1:0-172614 GCA_008042635.1 Drosophila nikananu | reverse complement strand
GGGGAAATTTTTAAATCTGAAACAAACTTGATCTGCGTGCAAAACATTCCGACCTACATACCGAATTTGGTGACTCTAGCTCTTATAGTTGCTGAGATCTAGGCGTTGACACAGACGGACAGACGGACAGACGGACAGACGGACAGACGGACAGACGGACAGACAGACATGGCTAGATCGACTCGGCTGTTGATGCTGATCAAGAATATATATACTTTATGGGGTCGGAAATGCTTCCTTCTGCCTGTTACATACATTTGCACGAAATTAATATACCTTTGTACCTACGGTACATGGTATAATTATTGTGTTGTGTGTCGGGGCGAAACATTTATGAGCATCTCTCCCACCAGCTGCCTGGCCTTGCCTGCACTTCACATTTTTTGGCAGAATGTCAAAAAGAGCTTACAGTGGCTGCCATTTGTATACAGCAGTTAACCTTATATGTATTTGGAGGGATTTGCAGTATTTTAAAATAAGGCAACAACCAGTCAAATGTCAGATAAGGCCTATAAAAACAGCAAATAAGCTCTTTCAGTAAGTTAATTTTTATTACAGCAAGTTTTAAGTAAAGAATGTAGGGTAAAATATTTTAAAATAATAAATTCAGAAATACTTTTTAAAGCAAACTTTAGGTTAAGTAGGTTTAAAGTGAGAAACTTGTGTGTTATTATGAGTAGAAAATTAAACGATTTTCTTTTAGAACTTTAGAGCCTTTATATGTATACACTAATTATAATTTTACCTAGTTAGTTAAGTTATGTTCTTATGCATTCTTAAAATATAATTTGGGTTCTGGAAACCACTGTTCGCTGCTTACTGGATTTTTGTTTTGTTTTAGGGCTAAGTAACTGCCAACCCGAAGACTCCCCGATATTTGCTCATCCCTTCACCCTATCGGCACACGGCCATAACTCACTCACGCCAGCCAGCTGCCAGCTCGTCCTTCGTCCTTCCCGGCTCCCCCCTGTGGAAAATCTTCCTTAGAGCCTTCGTCTGTTGTCTGGCTTGTGCGCTCTTCTGATTGACAGGCTGAACAGCGCGAAATCGTTGAAAATTGCCGAGTTTTGTATTTTCTAACCAGTTGCGGGGTGCGAGGTGTGTCTATAAGGTGAGGCAGAGTGTTTGAAGAGCTCCTATTTTGCATGCTGGTGTTTCTTGGTCGGGTAATTGAACTGTAAGTACTTACATTCGCAGCACAAATTTCACTGCCAGTTCTGCTACTCTTTGCTATTTTTATTTCTGCCAGAGTGCCGCGCCCACTTGGCGGTAGGCGTAACTGTCTCTTTTTGGCTTTAGAACCACACACGCAGCCAGTCAGAAAAGACCGGGAATCGGGACTGTAAATAAAGTTTAAAATTCAATTACAAGGCAATGGCTCACAAGCTGATTGTGAGAGAGAGGATTGGACGGAAAAAATATATATTAAAAGGATTTAAAGTTAAATTCAAAACAAGTATATTTTATGTAAAAGTACTTGAAAAGTTAGAGACTTAAACGATTATTTCCTAAAATGAGTAAAGAAAGATCTTGTAAACTTGCCTTAAAATTAAATACCTTTTTGTTTAAATTTATGTATTTTGATGAATAGATCAAATATATTTATCAGTTATTCAGGCTTAAGCACACCCTTTCTGAATGTTAAACTTTTCCTCAGTGTAGACAGGATTTGGTAGAGTGCCCTGAAAAATCATAGAGTCCGAACTGCTAGTTCCACGCTTTCACTGCCTTTTGTGATGCCGAAAATCAAATCCTTTATTGCCGCTTGCTGCAGGATCAATTAACGCTGCAAGTGTGTGCAGAGGCAATCCCGCAAAAGCCACACACCCCCTTACACACCCCCTCATACACACACACACACCCCCTCGCGGCGGTGACAACCATTGACAACCACTCAAACTGCCTGCACTTTTTCGGTTAGCATTTTTGTGTGTCTGCGTGAAGTGCAGTGCAATTGCAGTGCAAATTGCAACGCCAGTTGCAACTGGAACTGTAACTCTGTCCTCCCAAAAACCTCTGTCCCCTCGCCAGCAGTTCCTTCACCCGGACTCTGGCCTCTGGATATGTACTACAGTTGGTTGTGAGTCCTGAGCTGGCCCAGGGACTGGCGAACATTTTTGCGGTGAAACGTTAATTTCCCACCGACCACTTTTCAACAGTTTGTCAACAGAAGCTGGCCAAGTGCGTCCAGCTTTGGTTTACCAATTGCCAACAATGACAGCGATTGGAAAATCCTGAAGCTGCAGGGAAAGCGACGACAGATTACCCATTTTTTTGTAGTTGAAGAAAAAGTATTATTCGGAGAGGTAAAGCTTTTTCTTTATGCTTACCAATAACTGGTTATAATTTCTTTTAAATTTAACAAGCTTAAGCTTAAAGTCGTTACTTATATAAATATTTATTTAACTGTAATCTTATGACAATATTTGTTTATAGAGGACTTTATCTCCAAGGCAACCTTTTTATGCTTAGGCAGATAACTCCACAAAAAAATGGACATAATTAACTAAATAATTCCTAACACAATAATAATGCATTATCCTAGCAATTTAAACCCTTATAAATAAATTCTTTGTGTACTTCAATTTATATTCAAACTTTCCTTTTCACAAAACCAAACCATCCTCTGAATGTATTACAGGATAACTCAACCAAACTAATAAAATAAAACCATACCTACCTCAATAACAGCGCCAAACAATACACAAGGTAAAGGAATAATTATTTGTGTTTTATTTTAGAATTTTGTGAGCCCGCCCCTTCCCGCAGAAGCTCTTAGGAAAAAGGGTTAGGGAAAAGCGTGGAAATTTTGCTGGAGAAACGACGCAAATTGGAAAGTGTTTGCTTACACGAGCACTTTGGTAAATATCAATTAAAACTGATTTGCTGCCGAGCAGCAGCAGGGCTCTGAGTGAGTGAGTGAGTGAGTGCTTTGCTTGTAAAGTTTTCGTACCTCAGGTTTTGGTTAATCCAATCCAATCTATAGCATTTGAATGGAATTTTTGGGGCTTTGCTTTGGCTTCTACTTGAGGGAACGATTGGATTTAGCATTTGATTTTTCTTCTTTTTTTGCCGTAGAGACCCCTTTTGCGGTTTTAAAACTATTCCCTCTTGGGTTAGGGAGCTCGCTACCTTGGCTGTTAATTAATTTTCAAGCAGCCGCTCTGTTTGCTCTGGCCCACAAAATTACGCATACGCCGTGTGTGCGCCTCAGCCAAAAAACAATTGAAATGAAATGAATTGACTGCCATAAGTGAAATGAATAATGTTATATGCATTCGGTTACTACATCCACAATGGTTGGTAATTTAATTTTACGGCAAATTTCTTAGGATTTCGAGGATTTGATTAAACTCCGTGTTATTATGACTCCAAAATAGTTGGTGTATTGAGCAAATTTATTATGTTACACAAGTGGTCTTGATTTTATTAAAAACCAACTCGTTAATAATCAAATTTCGATGTCTTTGTAGAAATAATATTATTATTTTTAGTTAAGTTTTGTTTATTTTAAAACTAAATTTGATGCATTACAAAGGAAATTTTATTTTATTAAAGCTACCTTAACTCAAGTTAAAATGTATTTCATGGCTGACTTGATAGACCGAATTAATCGATTTGAGCAACGACCACTTGAACTGCAGTAAAAGCAGCAAAAAAAATAATAAAAAACCACAACAACCGGGACAATAAACAATTTCGCTTCCTGTTTTCAGTTTGCATTTTTTCCATATATAAATATTCGGTTCGTATACGATTTTTGTTAGTTCTTTTGCTGTAGGAAAGGAGCATTCGTTTCGCTGGTCTGGATGTTATTATTACCTCTCATTGTTTCTGTTGCTGCCACTGTGGGGCACCTGAACGTTCACGATTGCCGCGGTAACTCCTCTCGCCACCAAAGAAATCCAAAAAACAAAAAAATAAAAATATTGTAAAAATAACAACATACAAAATGGCAACGAGCATTGAACTAGTGAGCTCTATACATATGTGTGAAAGCGAAATGCGAAACAGAATGCAGAGCAAAAGACAGCGAATAAATATGCACAGGAAACACTGAAAGAAAAAGGAAGGAAATTGTGTCCCAAAGATTACATTAATCGGTATCCACCGAGTTGAGAAATGTCCTCTTGATATGCTTGAGTTACAAGTAAAATTTTATGCATATAGAAAACTGTTACTAATTTTAAAGAATGTTTTTTTTTGTGACCCAATGAATTCATTTAATTTAAAAAAAAGGTACAGTTCTAATAGTCCGTTAAAATAATTATACAAATATGTAAGTCGCTATTTTGAAACGTGTGCTAGGACTTTTTTATTCTTCTTAGGAGGTTCTGCTGTTGAGGCGTGGCAGGCTGGACAGCGGCTTTTGCTACCAACTTTTCAACGGATCCCTGCTACCGCTTTTTCCGGCACCACTGCCACGAGGGCTGAGCATTAATATGGCCATGGCAAGTCCATTATGCAGTTCACTTGCCACGGCATACAAAAATTGGTAGTTAGGTTGTTAAAAAGCAGCAGTTGCTACCTTGAAATAATTTTAAAAGTTAAACCAAAATAAGACTGTATGAAATCAACAAGTAAATATATAACTCTTAGTTTTTAGAACACAAATCTATCAACTTCAGTTCGAGATACGTTCTTGTTTAGAAATCTTTGACCCATAAATGTGTAAAATGTCATTTGTTCAAATATATTATTAATTTTGACTATGACAAATAATAAAACCCAAAAGACAAATGTCAGTTTGCACTTTTTCCTGTCTAAATCAAACCCAGCCGAACCGCCATAAATCCGCTTCCCTTGACCCACCTCCGGACCCTCAGCCATGGGAATGGCATAAACAGTGAAAACGCATTTCAATTTATTTCAATTTGGATATTCACGTCTGGGAAAAAGAGATACGCATGACACCGAGCGCGGTGGCTGGGGAGTAGATAAATGTTAGATGGTGCTAATAGGGCGACAGTTATGGGGAGCTGGCAGAAATATGCAGCAAACCGAAACCGCTAAGCACGCAGTTTTTCCATGCCGCAGTCCGCAGTTCACTCCATCGAAATCCTGCGGCGGGATTTGGTCCGCAAGCCGCAAAAAGAATAACACATCACGCATACGACATGTTAGCCGCATTATGAATATTTTGTTGGCCTGGCTAAGCGCTTGTAAATGCAGCTCCCAGCTCCCAGCTCCCCCCATCGCAGTCAATGGGAGCAGATATCAAATAGTCATAATCAACATTGAGGAAAAAACATTGAAAATGCATTTTCGTTCATTTGATTTATGAATACGAGACGCGACAGTTGTCGAACCGTGGGTTTGGTTGGTATTCGTTTTACAACTTACAAGTTAAAATTTATTATTTGGATAACAGTTTACAATAATCTTTCTCTTTTAAATAATTAAAGTTTACTTTCGAGGTTTTTCTGTTTTAAATTGTATAAACAAGTTTATTAACAATTTCCACTGTCTTGACAGTTTCCCATTGGGTGCATTGATCGAGAAGATTGGTGGATATTGCCAACTGCCAGGACCTCCCGCAGGACCCCCCCTGATGGCTAATGCATCAATTATTTTCCCGCGTTATTCCAACTCCATTAAAATGCATGCAATGTGGGGAAATGTAAAGCGCAGGGCTGCAGGACCAAAAGGGAACTCGACACTTTGTGGCTGTCGCATTTTAATTGCCTGCAAATGGAGAAATACCAACACAAATGCTGCAACGCAGCGGGGAACGTTATTATCGATATTGATATTGATTTTAAGTCGTTCTGGCAAATGCATTAGGCAGCACAAAATTTTTGGCATAAGGGTGTGCTTTCCCTCCTCTGATGACCACACTCAATGCATCCAATTCAATTCAATTCGATTCGGTCGTTCGTTCGTTAATAACCACAAATATTTTCATAATGCTCGCTTATGAAAATTTCGCAAAATTACCAGCCAATGAAAAGTATTTCGCACACATCGCTGGGCGACGCTGAGTTGGCAGAAATAAAATAAAATGTTTTTGGGGGCAATTGAACGGGTTGAGTGACTTGTAAGCAGACACACAAAGGGGTATATTCGCTTAGGGATTATAATAAATATAAAAAAATATAAAATAAATATACAATAGGGATAGCTTAATTATATATTTATTTTTTAAGAACCCTTTTGAGTGTCTTATCTTAATTTTTTGGTCTAAAATCATTAAACTGCTGTATGTTTGGTACTTCTTAAGTCTAAAGTGAAAGGTAGAATATTTTAAGTACCAAAAATTTTTCCATAATCAAACATAATCATAACTAAATACCATATTTTTGTAAAATATAAATGAATTAATACTGCAATGATTTTTGGTTAATTAAATGTTACATGATACATATTTTTAGGTAATTGTAAATTAAATATTCTGTCGAATAAATAAATACGTAGCTAATGAGATTATAATAGCAATAGGTTCATATCTAAAGTGGAGCAACAAAATAACAATGTTAGAATTACAGAAAATATAAGCTTATTAAAAACTTTGATAATTATAAATGGGCAAAATTAGGGAAGTATTTGCGGCATGGAATATATTTAAAGCTCAAAGTCGGGCCTAATTTAGACATGCAGGAGAGTCTTATGTATTCCTAAAATACACATTTATTGTGAAATTCTTGGCTACCATATTGTAAAAAAATAAAACGTGTTTCACAAAAGAAATCCAGGTCGAAGGATTGGCAGGGAAGATGTCTTCGCGGTGTCTGGCTTGCCATTTGACTTTTGTCGGTGGTTGTCGGCCGTAAATCAATTTTAATCAATTTTTTGCGCCGGGCTTTTCCCCTTCCCTGCTACTCGTCGAGTGCTTAGAAGTAATTGATTTCCCCGCCATTAGCGACGCGAATCGCAGACAATCAATTGCGGCGGTCCCGAAGAAGGACTCGCCGGAGTCGAATTGGAGGGCGAGGCGCTGTGGTTGGGGGGCCGCCTGTCATGGCTCTGAGGCACAAACAAATTAAGGACAATTATTTCAATTAACCAAATGCAAATAAATCGAACCGCGTTAGGCAAACAAACATTTGCGCTCCGTGCTCTTTGCGTGTGCCTTTGCCTTGGTTTCCCCATTCAAGGGAGTGGTGCTTTCTGGTGGTGGGGCATTTTTCACTTTGCGACCGGCTCTCTGGGTTGGATTGATAATAATTTAGCCAGAGTTTATTTAGGCTTTAATTAATAATGAATTGAGAAACTCATTACGTGGCGGCAAACAAACGGAACAAGGCAGGTGCGTGGGTAGATCGAAAACTAATGCGAATCAATTGGGATAATGTAACAGACATTTAAATAAAATAAACCCTGGGTGAGGGATGCATTTGATTGAAAGACCAAAGGGATTAGGAGAATGAAAGATTGTTACAGATACAAATCATAGGTAAATTATTTAAATTATTGATATTTTTGCAAGAACTGTATAAGTGTCTTTAGGAATAGATTTCTGTAAACAAATTTCTATAATAATTTTGTATTATTTTCTATGGCTAAGCTAATGCCTGGGGATTATTCCATAAATTTGGTTAATAAAATCCATTGGACTCCCTTCGCCGATGCTCCACAATGGCTGAGTAAGCGTTTTGTACCGCTTGACGCTAATTACAAGAGAGGTGGAACTGCCGCCCTTAAACGTCCACTTCACAACTCTTCAGCCTTCGCTTCCAACTGCGGAAACAGGACTAAATTTGTGATGAGGACCCTGTCGAGTTGCCGGGACAACGCAGCTACTTAGTTAATGAACCTGTTGAGGTCGAGAGATCGGAGTAGCTCGTCAGGCCAGTGGACTGAGTGAATGGCTGACGTTTCGATTGGATATCTCCTGCCCCCCATAGATGACTTCTCCCTGGCGGCAGCAGCCTGTGTGCCATATCAACAGTTGCAGGAGCGAATGCCTCTCCAATTGCGATATTTATGCACAAGTGCGGTGTGTGAGCGGTGTGTGTGCGAGAGCCTTTGTGTGTGGGCCTGTGTGTTTGTCTGTGGTTTATTACGCTGCTCTTGGCAATTATATTTGTTACCCAATTAGCGTAAAATTGTGTTTATTGGCATACGACTGGGAACGCAGCTCCCTGCAGCCCTCTCACCTCCCTTTTCGTATCGAATTAGCTAATGAAGTTGTAGTTGTTGCCGACCGATTGCCCACACACACAAACACCCCTCAAGTACACACACATCTGCATGCCCGTGTATCTATTAGTTTGTTAACCTAATTTGCTAAAAACACCCACACAGCCAAATAGGCTCTTGCTTGTTGCTTGAGTGGGTGTTTCCTTAGGAGTCCTTAGAGTCCCAGGGACACCAGAAGAAAGCAGAAAGACTTCTGACTTCTCTGGGAATATCTAGAGGCTTTCTATGTTTTATTTGAATTAAATATACACTAGTTTACTAATTTATTTAGATTTAAAACCCATTGATGCATAATGAAAGAGGGTACTTAGGCATCAAGTACTTATTACAAATGGCAGTAAAAGGATATCTTTTACCCATAATAGAAAATAATATATATAGTCATAGTTCAGGTGTAGTTTCTAGATTTATTTAGATTTAAAGCCCATTGAACCATTAATAAAGAGGGTACTTAGGCACCAAATACGTATTAGGATATCTTTTATTAGACTCATAGTTTAGTTATAGTTTCTCCCAGTGCCCTGCTGCGATAACTTCTTAGCTTCCTGAACATCCTGCCGCAGGAACAGCTTCTCTTGTCCCACTCATAGGTGTTATGGCTAATGCTTAGATAAAATATCTCATTAAGTATTGTTGCTACTGCCTGGACTGCAATAAATCGCTTGTGGACTAGCCACTGGCTCGGTAATGTGTGTAGTGGTGCAGCAGGACATCCCAGCAGAAGCCCCTGAATTATTCAATTAAAGTTGATGGAATCCACTGGACTTGGTAAATGAACAGCCATAACATATATACAAAAGTATCCAGGGCAGAAAGTAAGTGCAAAGAGAGAACAAATCAAGGATTAAGCCGGTCACTTACCTTTCCCTCAAAGCCAAGTTAAGAGTAGGAGGCGTTTCGCTAAAAAGAGATTCGCCCAACAGAGATTTATTTTTCTTCCGCCCTGAAGATTTATTCATAAGCGTTTTAATCCCTAAGTGCATTTTACTCTTCATTGCTTATTAAAGTTTGCCTTAGTATTCCTCCTCCTCTTCTCTCTGACTTTTTCGATGCTTTTCTAGGATAACTTAATTAGGTTCCCGTAAGTGGCCGGCTCTTAATACTGAATTCAATTTCGCCAGCTGAAAGGATTATAAATTAACGCGATTGTTTCTGTATGAAATCCATTTTAGACTCTCTGTCTATTTGTATGCGCATTCGTGTTTGCGTTGCGAATTGCAGACAATCAGAACGAAACTGTTTAATTAACCCTTTGTTCAAGACTATCTCAGATTATGGCAAACAATTGCCGTTAATTGTGGCTCTATTTGGCACTGAAGGGGGTTTCTTTTGAAAGGAATTAAATGATTTTATTGCCGCAATTCCGATGGTGTTTGCTGGTTGAATATTTAAGTTACAAATCAGGCCTGAAAATGTGCACTGTCCGCAATACATTTGCTGTTTTCAAGTTGGCAGTAATAAATAATTAAAATATATATATTTTTTTTATTACCTTTAGGGAAATTTTAGCAATCTTCTTCCCGAGCTTTTTCCCAGAGCTCTGCTTTCTTCTCTGCATTTAATTATTATTATTGCCACACAGTGTTGGTGTTTGCTGAGTAAAAATGGAGAAGGACTTGGAGGAGACATGATTTATTTGTACTTATTTGAGCGGAGATGGTGTTCCGACTTCCTCAACCCATCCACTGGTAGGCACCGCCTTTTGTCTCCCGCTAACCAGACAATTATTTATTAGCTCCCCCGGCGCATACACACATGGGTGCCACTGTATCCGCGTCTCCCAGGCCCATGTTATCCTGGCTGTTTAAGACAGCTTAAGGAGAGCAGCATGTTGAAAAATTCATTTTCATGTTCGGCTGCAGCTCTGGCAATTTCTCATAAGCAAGCAAAGTTTTTTCCTTTGGCCAAAAGGAGGAAAACAAAAGCGGGGCGAAGCAGAAAAATTTAATTTGAGCTCCTTATGCGTGTCTTGGCATTCGCTGGTAAGCTGCTTAGCATATGGAATACGGACTGCAGCATATGCCATATGGCATATGGCGGCGACTGCTTGGTCCTCCAGCTCCATCCTCCAGCTCCATCCCCTGCCATCAATCACCGGGCAGGCAAATATGGAAAGGCATGAAAGGATCGTCTCCAAGGAAGGAGGGGTGAGTATTTAAATCGGCAATTACATCGGGAACGTGGACAGTGGAGAGACTGAAATGGTGGCTCCGCAGTCGTTTCGTGGCTCAATTATTTGGAGCCAGGAAGGTAATGAAGGTCCTTACATTCAACTCTCTCTTATGACTTTTTAATTTTATTTCAAGGGAAGCTATTGAAAACAAGGCAGGAATATGTTTAAAATTATATTTTGTTTGCCTTTTTAATTTTATTTCAAGGGACGTTATTGAAAACAAGGCAGGCATATTTTTATACTATATTTTATTTTACCTGGCATCACTCAGTATTTTTTAAGTAAATTGTTATTGTTACTCTGAGTCCAAAGTTCAGAAGTATAAGTTACAGATTAAGCCAAAGCTTTCAATGGTCTTCAAACTCTTTATTATTGAGAAAAAGAAATATGTATAAGAAATGTATTTTAAATGCATTTAAAACAACCTTTTACCAAGCGGGTAGAATATCTAAATAGGAAATATGAATATAAATATATTTTAAATGCATTTAAAACAACCTTTTACTAAGCGGTAATAATATCTACATAAGTAACTAATTGAAAATTATGATGTATTTAGAAATGACTACCAAAAGAACTCTTTTATCATATTATAACTATGGTTAAATTTGAGGGTATTTAATAAATGTTATTTAATTTCCTTATAGTTATTAAATGCCAGGGTGTCCTGCCTTCGATTCCGATTAGTTGGCCTCACGAGCTGACCGTAAAACAGCTTTAATGGCGGTCGTTTGCTCTGAGCCCGAGCCTGAGTCTAGGCCCGGTTTCCTTTGCCGGCATTTAACTCTTACGCTCATTTATCATCCTTTGAGAGCCTGCAGCGCCAGATGAACTTCTGGTGTGTGTTCGTGTGTGGCCTGCATTTAACTTGCACATATGCACATATACCATATATATATATACACATTGATATTGGTTGGCAAACATTTTTCGCCAAGTGCTCGCTGCCCGCTGCTCGAGTTAAGCGTTCGTTTATTCCCTGCATATTTTTTTATTGGCCATATTGCGAGCATTTCATTTCAATAACTCTCCCCCGTTCGCCTTGTTCCCTTTCCCGCAATTGCTTAAGTCGTAATCGTGCTGCAATATGGGCTCTTAAAATGATGGACCCAATATATATACGCATATAGCCGCGCTTCCTGACATTTTGTTGCATATTCGCTATGAATTTATGGCCGTAAATTAATTGCGCATATGTGTGACACACTCATTTGACTCGGGCCAACAGCTTGCTTGAGGGGAGTTGCCACGGAGTTTGCAGAGGACAATACTTAATATCAGAGCCTCATTTACTAAGCAACGTTTTTACGAAACAAAAAAAAATATACAATTTCTACTAATTTCTTAATTTGTAGCTAGCCTTAAAATGTATTTTTCATTCCTTTGATTATTTTATAACCTTTTCAGTAGCTCAAACAGAACAATTTATTATTTATATTTTTCTGCTTTTTAATGTAAACGAAAAATATTCTCTTAATAATTCGATTTCCCTGCAAAGGCATTGAAACTTCGTTTGGGTTGACTTCCCATTTCATTGAGCAAATATGGAAAATATGTTGGAGAACTGCGTGCGTTTCCCTAAGAATGAGGGAAAAATTGAATTGAAAATAGGAGAAGGGAAGAGGAAATATTGCTTAGCAGTGGCAAGTGCGGGTTAAATGTGTTACCAGGCAGCTGGAAATCAACAAACCAGCAGCAGAGGCAAAATGCAACCAACGAGATGCAATGCTCCACATACGCATCATCAAAGGCACAAATGCAACTTCCGCTTCCGCTTGCACATGAGGGTGGGTGGCAAAATAGGGGATGTGCAGCCCAAACAGTGTCAAACACAATGCTTGCTCAACACTCAGCTCGGCTGATTGCAATTGCTTGGCTTGTTTGCTTCCAGCAGCAGCTCAAAACCAGGCCCAAACACACTCATATTTATTTGTGTTTGCCCAGAACGGAACTGTGTATTTGAATATTTCATAATTTGCGAATATATTTCTGTTGTGTTCGCTTTGGACTTGGATACATCTCCCAATGCCCCGACAGGATCTGTTGCTACAGCGGTACGTGTCTGTGGCTTAATTTGTTGCAAATGTAGTTTGTTTTTCAATTAGCAAACACTTCCACTCCACTCCACTCAACTCGAACCGAAAGCTGCCTAGGAGAGCCACTAATTGGTATTTTATCTTTTAATTTCTAGCACATTTTCAGCACACACACACACCCTACATACATACAGACACACTCAGCCAGACAGCCGGAGATATAGATATAGAAATCCCAGCTGGGATAGCTTAGAGACACTCGCTACGTTTTAGTTTTCAATTGTTTGCCAGAGGATTTTCCAATCCCCCCACACCCACACCCTCCACATTTCCACTTCCACTTTTGCCATTGGCTGCGTTTTCGTTTGCACTTCGGTGAGCCGCATAAATTATTTTATTATTTAGCTGTCGCATTAATGCCAATTGAATTTGTTTGATTAGACTTGACGGGTGAGAGAAAAGAAGTGAATAATCAGTGCCGCTGCTCTGCTCGTTAACTGTGTTTGTCACGATTCTCCATCGATTTTGCCCTAGCGAAGGGTATGCCAAATGTGTCAACAATTTTAAATTATAATTAAAATTATGCATTGAATATAATGAGTCGGTTGAAAAGTAAAATATATATCTACTGGTTACAAACAAAATTGTAGATGCTAGGCAAAAAATTTCTAATCTCTCTACAACCAGAAAATACTTACATAATTATTCGGCTTTGTGTTCTCAGTGTTTTTTGTGCATTTTCAAGTGGATTAATGGCAAATTGTTGTCACTGTTATTAGCAGTATTATGTCCATAATTAGTTAGACATCGATGGGACTGCCTAATTATATTTCTCACCTTTTTTTCCATGGCGTTCTATGGTTTGGTTTGGTTGTGAGGAATAATTAATAAATATATGCATGCATTGAATTAATTCTTGTCATAAAAATTGGCTAACCGCGCTCAGTATCATCTGCTCCACATTGTTGCCGCTGTTCGCATGACAAACGATGTGACAATTTAAATCTATTGGGGAAAGCTGTGTGATAAATTGGCCTCAGCCAACGGCGGAGCATCGTTCGTTTGACAACGTAAAAAGAGAGTGGAGCAAAAAATTAAACACGGGAAATTAAAACAAAAAAGCGCTGTGAAAAATGCATCAGTGGAGAGAAAACAACACAGAATCGAGGTTTCGGGGCCAGCAGTGCAACACTTTTGTCTGACACTGTCAATTTGGTATTAAAATATCGCACAGAGCTTTATTAAACCGGACAGTTGATCCAAGGGCTCAAATGGCAGCTGGAAAAGTTAAAGTCTACCGGGGATATTCTTTGGAAAGATAATGTGCAAGTTTTTAAATAATTTAATACAATTTACTGTGGAGTACAGCAAATGATTGATCGCTTTATTTATAATTCATTAAATGTGTACTATAATTATTTTAACATTTTAAAGCACTAAATACTTTATATGGAAAACTAAACCAAACACATTACTATCTTTGCTTCTTTGTATTTTTTTTATAGTCTGTTTTTTATTACTGCTTGTTGTTAGTGCTAAAACTGAAATATATATGTTCTAATCTCACTTTATGGGTTTCCAGATAGGAACTATGTCTATTAACAATCTGCCGCCCGTTTCCCTTGCTAATTAGCAGGCACACGCCCTCGGGCACATTTAACCCGCGTTATCTGGGGCCAATTTGTTCGCTACCTTATCAATGTCAAAGGAACTACAACTGAAACAGTAATTGAGCGAACTATTTATAAGCAAATACTCGGTAGCGGGGCGGGTAATAAAAACAATTTTATTTTTGGTAATTTTCACTAGCAGGGGAAACCTTGAAGGAACCCCATTGAATGTCCGCTCGTTCGGCACGCAATGCGTTCACTCTTTTTTTCTGTGGGTTCTCGCTTAGTTAGTTCGTAATTATTTAAATGGTACAAGATGCTCCATAATGATAACACTCCACAACCGGCACGTTTCATTGGTTTCCTGCTCTTTTTTTGGCGTTGGGACGGGGGGTCTGAGAATTAATTGCCGCTGTAGTTTGGCTTCGGTTTTTGGTTTTCGGTTTTCGGTTTCGGCTTGTCTTTCATTTCGGGCTAGTTACTTTGGCTCACAGCCGGAACAGTTGTAGTTGTGCAGCACAGTCACTGTTTTCCCGCTGTAAGCGGTGTGGGATTTTATATGGCGCAAAGTTTTGCGGAACTGCTTATCGGAAGCAGCAGAAAAGTTCCCAAAAAGCCCGCAAGTGTGTGGTAATAAAAAGTTCTCCTCTTTGTCTTTTTTCCCAGCCATCCATAACTACCCAAAAAACGTTCGTTATGCGACTTAATTGTTAGCTGTAAAGATTTACGCTGTTTGGGGTGGGGGAGGAAAACCAAGAGCCAAGATAGGAGGAGTCCTTGCTGCATTGTTTATTTATGTTTAATTTTTAATGGCAATCTGTTGGGGAAGAACTTTTTAGTTGGAATGTTTTTCCTGTGGAGAAAATGTAGCTAGTAAAATGTGATAAATTAAGATGACAGGGTATGTACAATTATTGAATACATACTAATTTATTAGAATCAACCTTTAAATTCGAACCTAGGAGAACTCAGAGATAGCTGCTGTCTACCGCCAGCTGCAAAAGTGCTGCGCTGAGTGCATTTAAGCCTTCTCAATGAATAATATTTGTGCAGTCGCCGCAAAAACAGAAAGTATTAAACAAAACAAGGCTCCCAAAACACCCTCAGCACCCACATCCTCCACGTCCACAGTTGGCAAAGGAATAACCATCCGCCGCTTGTCAGCGCTTGTTTGCTTGTTAAGGTTGCGTTCCTCTTCGCTGCAGCTCTGCGATGTCCTTTTTTCGAGGAATATTTTGTGCAGCTGCACTTAAACATAAAGTAGCAAAGGTAAACACAATATTATAAAAACAAGGACCACAAAAAAGAAAGCGGTCCAACCAAACAAAAAAAGGAAGAAAAAAAAGGAAAACGGGGGAAAGCGGAGACATTAAAGTGCAGCCTGCGTTGGCAGAGGATGTGCCACCAATAAAATACGACAGAAACTGCAAAAAATTGCGCAAAATTATATATGTATTACAGGGATAAATATATTATGCACTGTAAAAAAGTGTGGGTATAAAAAATATACAAAAAATTTAAGAAATATAAGAAATATATTAAATGATTCGCTTGAAAATGAATACTTGCATCATGGTTATTATTAGTTACTGTAATGACTTAATTTAAATAAACTAATTATAGATTTTTTAAAGCTGAATCTCTTTAATTAAAATAAATAAATAGCTTATAATATATATTATATAAATAATCTTAAAAAGTAATAGAAACTTATTAGAAAACGGTTCAGTGTACGTCAGCTAATGCTTATATATAAGCAGGCACACCAGCTGCACTTTTGTGTCTGTACTGGTGTGTCCTTGCACGGATACACGTGGATTCTGGTGTCAGAGTGTGTGTGTTTGTGTGTGAGGTGTATCCGTTTAGGTGTTCCAACGGGAGCGGAGTCGCCGAAGGAGCAGCACTCAGCGCTAGGCTACACACATTAATGTTGTCCAAGTGCCATACTAAATTATGTATGTGCCCAGCATGTGTGTGTCTGTCTCTGCTGCCAGGACTGCGTCCTGCGTCCTTGGGGTGGAGAAAAACCACCCCCCACCGACCGTAGTCACTATTCCCGCCGTTCCATGTGCAAATAGTTTTTCAAAGTGCTTGAAACGCGTGCCGCCAGACACCGCAACTGTAATTATGTTGAAAGTAAAAAGCTTGTGAAATATTAAGTACTGACTTGGCCTGCCACATACTGCACTAACCGAATGCTTGAGTGTGTGAGTTAAATATTTAAAGCAGGTGCAATTTCTTGGTGACTTTCTCGATACCTCTGCCACCACAAAGGTGACACGTTGTTGGGGTTAAATTCAAAAATATTGTACGCGAAATAAAGGATATTCATTTGAGAATGAAGAAAATCTAACGAGACATTTCTCTTCCTGTTAATAAATTTAAATAGAACTCATAGTTTAAGTCCAAATTATGTAAAAAAGAAGGGTTAATAATTTAGAGTTCGAATATGTATGTAATATAAGTCATATACCCCTAATACCTTACCTTAATCAGTTCCATTGCTGGCTCATTCTTTATTCGTTTGTCATGCACCCATTATTGTTGGTTGCCATTTTAGCCAACTAACTGCGATTTGTCCGTGTTCATTGAAAAAGAATCATATATTTTTTGCAACGACACAGGAACGAAATCCCACCCACTTTCCACTTTGCACTTTCCACTTTTCATTTGGCGAGTGGACCAAGCCAGTCTGCTAATAGAAATAAAAACAAAAACGGCACACAAACTAAGCCGGGCTAAAGGCTCAAAGGCGGCTGGCTCAGAGTCCTTTTTGCCCAGCCTCTCGTGGGCGCCCCCCTTTTGGCCCCCTCTGTTGCCTGTTTCAGCCTCCTCGGCCTGCAATGAAAACAAAAAGCGATTTGCAAGTTTTCTATTGCGCATAAAAGTATGCTATGGAGCCTGTTTTTTTTTGCACTGCTTTCCATGGTCGTGTTATTTTTTCCCCTTTTTCCTCCTTTTGCCGCTGGTTTTTCTTACTTTTTTTTGTGCTTTTTATAAAACCGAACTATTAAGCCAAGTGTTAAACTCATTTAGCGCGGATTTATGCGCCCGAGTGCCCCATGCATATGTGTGTGTGTCTGTGTAGGGGCCACGTGTGTGTGTGTGTGTGTGAGTCCTGCCCGGGTGGGAGTGTGTGCGTGTGAGCCTGCTTTGTAAACGTGCCGTTTTCTTTTATGCGTTTTTAATAAGCCTTTTGCCAAGCGTGTCGTAGTTTGTTTGTTAGTGACTCTGCCTCTGCCCCCCGCTTTTTTCATTTTTTCTATTTACAGCTTTGCATTTTGATTGCTGGCATTTGTGAGCCTAATATTTGGTGCTGCAGCTGATTTTTCTCGTTTTTTTTTTAGCTGAACTTGAAGCGTAAAATTGAGTAGCAACGCAGGCAGGCCTTTTTCTATATTTTTTGCATATGCCTGGCCTCTTTTGTTGTTGGTCCCATGGCCATATGTGTGCTTTTGTGAGCAGCCTGGGATTAATTAAAACATTGGATGGAGAATAGTTCCAATTTTCAAACTGAAGAGAAAATTAAATGGCTTTTTTTGCAGGCATTTAAAGAGGCTGTAAAAATTTTTATTTTGCTCCCAAGTCCATAAGGAATCTCTGCAATGGCATGCGTTTTAAATATGTAATAATTCTCTTCTTACGGAAGGAAGCTAACTTATCGAAATTATTGGGATCGTCAAAATGGTCAAAAATTGGCCAAACAAATTTTGAATCTATTTTTAAATGCAGAAAAGTTCTCCGTTAAAAAACAAGAAAGAAAAACCAAACCAGACTGAAATCGGTTGAGTTTAAGCCAAGTTACGATCAAAAAACCACTGAAAAGTTCGCGATTTTTGAGCTGAAAAATAAACCCATTTTTTCTTAAAAATGAAAGGGGTTACATCGTAAAAATTGTCAAAAATTGAACAAAAATTGGAAATCATGTTTTAAATGCAGAAAAGTTCTCCGTTAAAAAACAAGAAGAAAAAACCAAACCAAACTGAAATCAATTGAGTTTAAGCCAAGTTACGATCAAAAAACCACTGAAAAGTTCGCGATTATTGAGCAAAAAAAGGAACCCATTTTTTTCAAGAAAATGAAAGGGGTTACATCGTCAAAATTGTCAAAAATCGACCAAAAATTTGAAATCGAGATTTAAATGCAGAAAAGTTCCCGATTAAAAAACAAGAAGAAAAAACCAAACCAAACTGAAATCAGTTGAGTTTAAGCCAAGTTACGATCAAAAAACCACTGAAAAGTTCGCGATTATTGAGCAAAAAAGGAACCCATTTTTTTCAAGAAAATGAAAGGGGTTACATCGTCAAAATTGTCAAAAATCGACCAAAAATTTGAAATCGAGATTTAAATGCAGAAATGTTCTCTATTAAAAACTAAGAAGAAAAATCCAAACCTCACTTAAATCCGTTGAGTTTAAGCCAAGTTACGATCAAAAAACCACTGAAGAAGTTCGAGATTTTTGAGCAAAAAATGTATCCATTTTTTTCAATGAAATGAAAGGGGTTACATCGTAAAAATTGTCAAAAATTGACAAAAAAATAGAAATCGAGTTTTAAATGCAGAAAAGTTCTCCGTTAAAAGACAAGAAGAAAAAACCAAACCAGACTGAAATCGGTTGAGTTTAAGCCAAGTTTCGATCAAAAAACCATGTGATTAACTTGAGTTTTGTTTTCAGATGTGAATCGGTCGTTTTGTCCGACTGAAATCCACTAAACTATTGTTTGTAATATAATAGAAGTTTTTGTTTGCTGGGAAATAATAGGTTTCGCATTTTGTTATGGTTGTCATATACTTTTTTCTGCATTTTATTGTTTTATTTTGATATGTAAGCCAGGCAAATTTGTGTAATAATAATGTTTTGGATAAATTACTTGCTTGTTGGTCGTTTGTTTGTTTATAACTGGGTGTGTGTTTGTTTTGAGTTTGACATGGCTTGCTGATGAGGCCTTACCAAAGCAATGGCCAAAATGAAAAGCCATGATTGCCAAAACTGGTTTTTGCCAGGGTGTACACTGAAAGGAAGTATAAAGATATTTGATTTATAATTAAATATAGGTATATAATTCAAAAAACATTTTTACATGGATATAGGATAACATAAATGGTACCTAGAAAAATGCAAATAAATAAGAGTTAATAAATTATAAAAGTAGGGAACTTTCACTAGTCGCCCAAGAATCTATATAAAATATTAGTTAAAAAAGTTAAGTCCTAAAAAGTTATGACACATTCTTGCTTTAACTAGAAAAGTAAATAATATTGATTTACAAAGTTCGCCTTTTTACATATAAAAATTCCCATTAAAAATGCTTACATTTTAGAAAACTGTTAAATGTTATTTTTTGTGCACTCAACTTTGACAGTTTTCGTAGGATTTTTGACCAAAACGTCCATGGGAAGGCAGTCGGTCCATCATCTGGACATGCATACACTGTAATTCCTTCGTCTGCAGTGTCGTCTAGTCCTTGGTTTCGATTCGTTTTGGCTTGGTTTGGTCCATTCCCGCTTGCTACTCATACCCAGGCCCTTCGCCCGTCTGCCAGGACGACCACAAGCAGCCAACACCAGTCAGCCATCCTGTGGACGGTGTGTGTGCTCTACATACGTGTACGTATAAGGAAAAGTGCCAATCAAAGTTAATTGAAAATTCATTGAATCTTGTATATTTAAGTGAGGCATACAACATAAATCTATGTAAAAAAAGTGTGTCGATGTCTGTATCTGTATCTCCCTCTCTCTGCTATACCATATTTGTGTTTGTGTATCTGTGTGTGCTTATCTCGTCTCGATTCGTTTGTTGTAATCATGCTGTGGGCAGTTGTTGTTCTTGTTTATGCCAAAGTGTTTGCCGTTCAGCTTACAAGGTAAACAAATTTCTGATCAATGCATAAATAGCAGAAATTGCAAAGCAAATTGCACGATAAATGTGACACAATAAAGTCATTTAATAGGTAAAATAAAAGCTATTAAACTGTGTATTTATAGAGTAAATTGCAAATAAAACGTCTTTGGGAGTTTCAAGTTTAAACGGAAATCAAAGTTAATTAAGGTAAATAAAGAAATAAAATTCGTTTAGTGGGAAATATTCCATGGTTCAATTACTTTCTTCTGGTTCTGGTTAGCACTCGCTTGACCTTACATATTTCAATAATTTCATTTCATTTGAGCTGCAATTAATGGTGCTTGTAGCAAATGTTTGTACCAATTTTCCATTTCCTTCACACCTCCACTTCCACTCCATTTTATTTTCTTTCATTTTTCCCACTCAAATCGAACTGCAAACAGCGTATCTCTGTGGCCAACACGAATGCCAGCGAGGAGGTGTGAGTGCTTTTGACGTCACCACTTCGGTGGGTGGCTGTTACCCATACCCACGCCACCCCCCTCCTGTCATTTGCATCGCGGCCCCCGTTGTAACCACACTTACAGTTACAGCTCGCCAAGTGTTTACCTTTTACTTAAGAAATTACACTCGGGCAAACAGAATTTGCGTGCCCACAAATCCAGACTCGGAAGTCCGACTCCAAGTGGCTGCGGTACACATTTTTCCATCGCCCACGGATCAAGAGCCAGCGATGGCTTTCCAATGCCCAGTGCTCTCCCACACCCCCCCTGCTACCCTGCCGCCCTGCCACGATTTTCCTCTGCCTACAAATTGAAAAGTTTTCTTGGCATTACCAGGATTTGCCTTCTTATGTGCCACAGGAATCGAGGGGATGGAATGGGTATGTGGGGCTTCACTATTTATTTAACAATTAATAGAACCAATAAAATTAATGATATATTACTGATTCAAAGAATAAATTATACCTTGAGCTAGTTTGATTTATTTTCAATTTATTTTTTGGAAGGTATAAAGGGTATCCTTAAGTTATGGTATTCTTTTTCTTTAGAAATTCTTCTTTTCCTAGATTTCCTTCTTATTTCTAAGTGGGCGCTGGATTCGACGTCTTGGCTCCATGCATGTTTGTTGACTTTTGTGCGCTAATAGCAAAAAGCATTCCATTGTGCGGCAAAGAGGTCCTGCTTCCCTCGTTCGGATTCTTTAAGGACTAAGAGCCGGACAAGAAGTTCAAAAGTTTAGCGTGCCAGACAATTTGTGGGTCTCAAAGTTTTTAATAAGAGGTCATTGATTTACATTAGCCAGCCAAATTGGTAAATGCTCCCCATGAAAGCGAGAAACCAAAGAGGGAAAATGGAATTGGTTTTGGATTCCGCCTTATTGAAAATAATGCTTTTGGTGAGGGTTTCCCTTCCATAAACCAAATAAATATATAGTAAAGTTATAAAGATTAAAATATTCTCAAATAAACATGGTAATTAAATCCCTAAAAAAATGTTATTCCTCTTGAGGCAAGATAAAGTACATTTAATTGGTTTAACTGATTGCCCCTTCGACACATTCTTAGCTCTCAATTTGAGGGTAAACAGATTCGTTATAAGTGGTCCGTTTGCAGCACTTTGCCTGTGGGATAATATTTTATATTCAATACTTGAACTTCCATTTTTTCCATTGTTACCTTAAGTAGCCTCCTTTTCTCAGTTCTGCCACTCGGACCACTTTTATTGGCCCGACGCTCAGTTTGAATGATGATTGACCTCAGCGCAAGGGGCATGCATGTCAGCAAACGGGATAGAAAAGGTCACAAGTCCGGAGACCGACGGCACTCAATATTTATGGCCAGTCGAACCGCAAACAATTGAAGCTTAAAAGCCAAACAATGAAATTTAGAACTTCCAATTAGGAGTTGGCCAAAAACAGCGGCAACGACAAAGCAATAAAAGACAACTTTATGGACTACACAAAAGGCGTGGCCGACGACGACAATAACAAGCTCATAAAATGTTTTTTGTTTGGTTTGGTTTGGCCAGCTCGACCCACACCTGCCACATGAAAATGAAATGAAACCAATAAGCAGCCATAAAGGACGCACAAGCAACAACAGCGGAGAGGACAAATCAAATTCAAACTCGAAACGGCACAAAAACTGATTGAGGTCTTCAAATTGGTAACGAAAAACTATGCGTAGAGAGGGGGCTCCGCCTCACCGAAAAAGCCGCAAATTGTTGCAGGTCTCGTCTCCTTTTTTTTTTTTGTGTACTGCCTTTGGTTTGAGGTTGCATTTGATTTTCCAGCGTATGGGGAGAGCTCAAAGGTAAAAGGGTTGAGGGGAGAGTTGACAAAGGGAGAAGCGGACCCATTACATTCAAATCAGACATGCCAGTTAGTTAGTGTCCATTGTGCCCATTGCCAGGGTTACCGGGCAACGCCCCATTCCATTCCTTTGTCCAGGCCCCCTGATGACTAGGTGCCCACGGCCATGGAGTTCGAAGGGAATGTGAGGAATGTCGACAATGCAAAGCCACTGATAGCTGTGATTATGCACTGCAGATTTCAGGAATATATCCTTGAACCTTGAGTAAAATCTGAGCTGCCATAGCTCAAACTCCTTAATTTAAATGAATTGCTAGCTCTTTATCAATAATTAAAAAATCTTAAAACTACCAAGCTGAGTCTTGGGTTCAGAATATGTCTAATTTTAGCCTCCCTCTTACTGCCTTTATTGAGTCACACGATTTTCTTCCACTGTGACAACGGATCTAGACTTTCGCCCATCTCCCATGCACACGCATTAAGCATACGCAACGTGCGCCCAGTTTATGGGAGAGGCTCAAAGCTTTTATGCCAACATTTTATTGATGCACACCGAACCACAAAGAGACATGGCTGTGGTGGGGTTCCGGGGGCAGGAAAACGCCAGACGGAGTATCCATCTACACCAAAAATTGTCACAACTGGCAGGGCAGGGGATAGGTTGCAACTGCTGCAACAACGAACTGTGCGTGAGTGTTGTGTGAGTGTGTGTGTTTGCCGAATGTGTCCTGCATTTTGGGCCAGAAATTAAGTTGCATTTTCATTATTTTCGTATAGCCAGGCAGCCGTTTGGCTATTCGATTCGCTCGACTGGGCCACAGTTCAATTATAAACTGCCGGAAGAGGCACTGGGAGAAATGAAATTATCAAAATTGATATCTATTGTGTGCTCTAAATTTAGAATTTAGATTGGCAATTACTCAAACAATATTGGCACACAAAACTGGTATGGAAAGAGGTATAATTTGCATTAGAATTTGTTTCTATAACTTTGGTTAAGAACTTGATTACGTATACGTAACGTTGGCTAAGGCTCTAACTTTAAAATTCGTAAAAATGAAACCAATGTGTGGAAAACTAAAAACGATTCTTATTAAAATGATTAATTTAAGATACAAATATATTTCTAAACCAAGTTAATCAAGGATTTTCCTCGCCTTCGCAGTGTAATTCGGGCTGAGCTTGAGGTCCTGGCGTTCGCCATGTCTATGTGTTTGCATGTTGTTTTTCCTTTTCGGCTTCAGTGAATCTTTGTTTGTCAATTTGCTGGGTCTTTTCTTTGTTTTTTCTTCTCCCGTTCTAGTTTTATGCTGCTGGTGCTACTGGCATTTTGGAAACTCCGTTGCATCTTTAAAGGTCCGTGCCGGGCAGAAATATGCACACAAAGTGAAATGAAATTCTCCCCTAGGAACCCGACCAAATGCTCCGTCCCCAGAAGGGATAGAGGGGGATAAGGGTTTTTTGGGTTTTTCCGAGCGGGGGTTTTGGTTGCCGAGTTGTTGGTTGAAAAACTACCCCATTGGCAAGCGGAAATGCAAATTGTCGTGTGCGCATGTTGTTACAAATTCAAAATGACAATGGAGACGCTCCGCTCCACACAGAACCCAACTAACCGTGCAGTCAACTCGGTCGCAGCAACTTGAGGCGCCACTAGCTACCATCCCCCGCTCCAGATAGTCCTTCGAAAAATACGATAACCCAGCTAGAGTGAACATCGAGGAGTCATCTGCATTAGCCGGGCTCCACTGCGCCCTTCAAGAGCTCCAATCGCTTTAAGCCGCAACTTGCAGGCCAAAGACTTGACTTGTTTTAGGAGACAGTGCGGCACATGATTGCTTTAAGACCTTTAAGCAAGAAAAACAATTTAAGCTTTGCTTATATAGTTTTTAAATTAATAATAGTTTCTAATATTTTGTGTTTTATTTTCTAAAAACGGTTTTAGAATGTAATTTGGCAGCTATATCTTGCGCTGTACTGTATTTTCGCATTATATCGCCACTTGTCAGTTACTTTTCTCTTTTTTTTTGGCATTTTGCATGCGTGAAAATTTTCAGCAGCTGCATTTTTCATCCTCTTCTGGCTTCGCATCTATCTATCCACAAGAGCCACATGCCAGCGAAAGTCATTTTTCTTATTTCAGAGTTGTGGCCAGCTCTGGGGGGTACGTGCCACGCCCCTTTTCAGCCACCAGCACAACCCCCCTTAGATATAAGCCATATAAAGGCGAATTTCGGGCGCGGCCTTGTGCTGCATCTTGGTTATATTTTATTTTATAAGGGACTCAAAGGACGCCAGTGCCTCTGCCTGATGATGATGCGCCTTCCATGGTTTTATCTTCATAATATCTAAAAGGTGTACCTACAGCTGGTTTTCCTATAATCCTTTTAGAGCTTTTATTTTCCAATATACCATATTTTTTAGTGGCTTTCCTATTGTCTCCAAAAGTCAAATATTTCGTTTTCTAAGACACTCAAGTTAAATTTGAATTTCTACAATCGGTTTCCAATTTATTACTAAAATCAAAAAGTTTATACATGATAAAATCAAGCTATTTATTAAGATTTCATGCGGCTTAAAAATTGGTTTATAAAAAGGAGACTGAAACGCTTTTCCTCAGCTGGAAAGGAGCTAAGTTCAGGCTGTCCGCGACAGCAACTTTTTGAAGCTTGCCAACACTTGAACGAAAAATTAAGGAAAATAGGGGAAAAAGTGAACAGAAAAGAAAAGCAAAGGCGAAGGACATAGTACGGGTTTCAAGTACATAATTTGAGCATTTCATGAAACCCGCTGCATTTAGCTTTTATTTTTCTTCTGTTTCTTGTTAACTTTGTTCCTTTCGGCCAATTCTTTTCCGCCTCTCGTCGCTGCTGCTGGCTTTCGTCGGACGTGGACAGTAATTATAAGGCCATTAGCAGGACGTTAGGACGTTAGGACGTTGGGAAAGAAAGGACGACAGTGAGAACGCATGGTTATTGTGTAAACGCATTAAGCGTAATGCTGAGCACAAAATTAAACAAGTGGCCAACGAATTTTGGTAGTTGCCACAAAAAGGGGGAAGTGAAAAAAAATTAAGTACTTTTCAGACGTTTAAAAATATAATTACATTTGTTTAGAGAAATAAAGATTATCTTAGGGTCATTGCTTATTTTCATAGTAAACATTTTATTATATATTTATCATTAAACTTTTATCGGACAATTACTATAAATTAAGATTTAACTACCTTATCTTAGTCCGACATAAAACACCAAAACTTGCACCTTTACTCCCTCGTTTATCCTCGAAATTTTTAGCTAAAAATATAAACGAGCTAAACCTCATTTAGCTCAAGGACACCTCCAAACTTTACACTGAAATCCGAGCACATTTACTTTCAGCTGTCATTAAAAATGTCATAAAAGAGCGAAAATAGCTGCAAAAATAATGCAAATTCACGATAGAAACGATGGCTGTCATTCAGGGTCATGTTGATGCTGGGATTATCATTAACCGAGAATATTTCTCGGTCGCTACACTACTAGAAATATAAGGAAATTATAAGTACTTGAATGTCATAAAAGGTGAAAAGAAGATTCATAAAAACCTTACCATTTAGTTAATTTTTTCTTGCTTGGTAAACTTAAACAAAATGTTTCTTTGAAAATGTTTTTGGCTGGTACTTGTTTGACTTAATCACTTGTTTTGAAATTTGTCAAGTACATTTTTCTTTCACTGTTCCATCCGACTTCATGCACAGGAGTCCTGCTCCTGGTTGCTGGGGACAACAGTCATATGGGATAGACTTACAGAGCGGATCCCCGATCCCCGGAATGGAGGACTTCATATAATGACCGCATTAAGCAAATAACGCGTTGGCAGTGGAAGTGGGTAAGTGGGGGAGTGGTTGAGAGCGTTCTGGCCTTGGCAACTGTCATTGGATTTCGCCTGGAAGCGGAAACCTGCGCTTGATTATAGTTTTATCAGCGCTTAAGTTTTGGCTTTGTCCCAATTAAAACGGCAAGAAACACACATACAAGAAATTATCACATATCTTTATGGATGCAGGGAAAAGGTAATGAAGATAGATAGTGCACAAGTTGTCCTTGGTTTGTTTTGTTTTGGTTTTGTGTGCTAATTAAACCAAACCCATTTCATGTTTTCATCTTGGAAAGATAAACGTCGCCCTGCCAAGCCAAAGAATCGGAGGAAGTTAACCGAAAGGAGCGGGGAAAACTGCCACTTTTTTAATGGCCAGAACTTTCTTGTATGACTGGGAGGGAGAACTTCCTGTTCTTCCTTTTCTGAAATATTAAATATAAATTCTACTCTGCTTTTAGCTAAATTAATTTAATGTTATTAACAAATATCGACTTAAATTTACAAGCTTTCGCAAAGCTTCTCTAAAAATAATATAAAATAATTATAATTTATTGACACCAAAACGCTGTTTATGTAAATTAATAGTAGATTGCCCGAAACAGCAAATTAAAGAAGTATTTCCACTAAATCCGAGCTTATATGTTTTACAACAAGCTCGGTTTGTCACATAGTTTTATAGCCCTCTTCAGTTTTCCAGATCATACTGCACCAGACATATTGAATGGTATAAAATAGATGCAAACATGGCCAACGTTACTTTACGATTGATGGGATAGAGTTGGAGAACATCCATCTTTAGAGGGTTTCGTATCAGCTGCAGTTGGAAGCTCTCGTACTGAAATGTGGGCCTGGTATAAGTATTTAAATAGAATAATCTCCATGTAACTCACGGACTCCTCCAGGCGAACATCCAAGCCTGAGGCAAACACAGTTCGCTCATCCAAGATTCGAATCATCTCTTGGTGTTCATCTTGGACATGTAAAGCCATGAAGTGGTGCTGGATGCCATCCATGAAAAAGAAGAAAGACCACGAAAAGAAGAAGATAATATCTCGCATCTTCATTCCCAGGTTCTGCTTGAAGGTGTTGTAGGCTGTGTAATAGCTGCCCACTGTGCCTGCGTAATAACAGCAGTACACAATTAACAAGGGTATTCCGAATACTGCACCCAACCGATCTACAATTGACTGCAAGTGGCTCTGAAGTTTGGCTATATCATCCAGCTGATCAGCAAGGGCGCAACATTTGGTCATGAAGGCTCCCCTTCGAGAGGGATTGCAGCTGAGGTGCTGGCTTTCCTCGATCACTTGATGCAGCTCAGTGTTGAAGAGGATATAGTGTGCCCGAACGCACAGCATCACCAGGAAATAATACGAGATGGCCAGACTGACGATGGCAGAGATCCAAATCTGCAGCAGAAATCCAGATAGGTCCTTTGCATTCTTTAGTCCAATGGTAGCCAAGCCGAATAAATATGGGAAAATATATGCGAGAAGACTGTTGATGAATTTGAATAGAATCCTCCAGCGAGATATTCGCATAATTTGAGGCCTGACCAGACAAAGTTTGATAGCATTTCTGGCCAGGCTCATTAGTTGGGACTGGTGGAGCCATTGGTTGAGCAGTACGGCGAGTCCTGAAAAGTTGTACAAAACATATATTAAACGTGTCATAATTATCGTTCCAGGATTGCTCAAGAATACTGCAAGTTTTGAATTAGTCAGTTGTTTCTGAAAATAATCCGGAACATATTTTATCCAACCCGCAGTGATCCACAGTATGCTGACAATGATTTCAACATATCCATAACTCTTGTTTGTCCATCCGAAAGCAATTATGAATTTTACTCCCTCTTTTAAACGCAATCCGACTAGGATCAGAGTAGTGAAGTTGTTTGCCGCGGCATAGAGAGTACTCCTAGGGCATGTAAATACGCGTCCTGTCCGCCAGTCGACTTCGAAGTTACCAACTCCAATAGCGAGGCCAAAATAGTAGCATATCCGAAGCAGCAAACCGATCCAGTTGAACATTGTTGAAAACTGACTGGGCTCCAAATGTTGCTCCTCCCTGAGTTTAGTTCCAGGCAGACAGAGATCTCCCGATTAAAGTGGAATGTCAGAGGTAAAAAATGAGGGCGGTGACTTTGAAAAAGTTAAGTTGAGATAAAAGGCCATTTTAAAAGAACAAAAATCAATACTTAGGAAAACTTAATTAAATTAAATAAATTTCTGAATGTTTGCAATGTTTGTCCATACTAGTAAGGTTGTACTTTTATATCTATCCTAAGGATAGTGAGCAGCTGCTCAATAAAATTTGTCGCATCCGATTGCGGGCTCATCTTTAAGGCTCATCTTTAAATCCATTGATTAAAATGAAAGCCAAGAGTAATAAGCGAGGTTCAGAAGTTTTAAGAGGTACAAATTACAAAAGGGAAGTATTGTTAAGAAAGACATTGCATTTTATTTACAACCGAAACAATACTTTAAAGAAAATCTCAAATTCAAAAAGTATTTCCACCAAATCCGTACATATATGTTTTACAACAAGCTCGGTTTCTAGGATAGTTTTATAGCCAAAGCCCGCATTAATTCCTTTCGAAGTTTTCCAGATCATACTGCACCAGACATATTGAATGGTACAACATTGATGCAGACATGGCCAATGCTGAGCCGCGATTGATGGGAAAGAGTTGGAGTACGTCCATCTTTAGGGGGTTTCGTATCAGCTGTAGTTGGAGGCTCTCGTACTGAAATTATGTCTGACAGGTATAAGTATTTAAATAGAATAATCCCCATGCAACTCACGGACTCCTCCAGGCGAGCATCCAAGCCTGAGGCAAACAAAGTTCGCTCATCCAATAGTCGAATCATCTCTTGGTGTCCATCTAGAACATGGAATGCCACTAAGAGGTGATGGATGGAATCCATGTAAAAGAAGAAACACCACGAAAAGAAGAAGATAGTATCTCTCAGGTTCATTCCCAGGTTCTGCTTGAAGGTGTTGAAGGTTGTGTAAGCGGTGACCACTGCGTCTGCGTAGTAACAGCAGTGCATAACCAACAACGGTATTCCAAATGCCGCACCCAACTGATCTACAATTGACTGCAATTGGCTCTGGACTTTGGCTATATCCTCCAGTTGATCGGCTAGGGAGCAACACTTGGTCATGAAGGCTCCCCTTCGCGAGGGATTGCAGCTGAGGTCCTGGCTTTCCTGGATCACTTGATGCAGCTCAGTGTTGAGCAGTATATAATGAGCCCGAACGCACAGCATCACCAGGAAATACTGAGCTATGCCCAGACCGAGGATGGCAGAGATCCAAATCTGCAGGAGAAATCCAGATAGGTCCTTAAAATGGTCAAGTCCGATGGTAGCCACGGAGAATACAAATGGGAAAATATATGCGAGAAGACTGTTGAAGAATTTGAATAGAATTCTCCATCTGCTTATTCTCATAATTTGAGGCCTGACCAGACAAAGTTGGATAGCATTTCTGGTCAGGCTCATTAGTTGGGACTGGTGGAGCCATTGGTTCAGCAGTACGGAGAGTCCTGAAAAATTGTACAAAACAGGATTGCTCAAAAATACTGAATACTGAGTAGTCTTGAACATATTTTTTCCAACCCGTAGTGATCCACAGTATGTTGATAATGGTTTCAGCATATTCGTACATCTTGTTTGTCCATCCAAAAACAGTCATGAATTTTGCTCCCTGCATAAACTGCAATCCGGTTAGGATCAGAATAGTGAAGTTGTTTGCCGCGGCATAGAGAGTACTCCTTGCGCTTCTAAATACGCGTCCTGTCCGCCAGTCGACTTCAAAGTTACCAACTCCAATTGCGTGGCCAAAATAGTAGCATGACCGAAGCAGCAAACCGATCCAGTTGAACATTGTTGAGGACTGACTGGGCTCCAAATGTTATTCCTCAGTTTATTCAGTTTAGATCCAGGCAGACGAAGATCTCTGATTAAAGTGGAATGTCAAGGGTAACAAATGAGGGCGGTGACTTTGAAAAAGTAAAGTTCAGATAAGAGGCCATTTTTAAAGAACAAAAATCAATACATGGAAAAACTTTATTGAATTCAATAAATTTGTGAATGTTTGCAATGTTTGCAACCTGGGTTTTTTTTTATATAAGTGCTCTAAGTGTACTATTAAGTGGTGTACTTTAATATGTATCCTAAGGATAATATCCTGTCCCCCTTAGTCTGTGTCTGCGTGAGCCATTATGTGTTGCATCATTGAGCAGCTGCTCAATAAAATTTGTCGCATCCGATTGCGGGCTCATCTTTAAGGGTCACCACTCGCTTTAATAGTTATCCCGATCTCCTGTCGGGAGGCTGCCCCTCGTCCGCTCCTTGGGCGCGGGATTGTGTGTGTTTGCAGCAGGTTGATTTATGCGTCGGGTCCGGACAGGAGGCAAAAATAACACAGTCAAGTGCATGGCAAACACTTGGCCCTAGACGACGCCGTCTCTGTGGCTGTGGCCACTTTGCCCACTTTTCCTCCAGCCGCTTCCCGATTTTCCCAGGCCTCTCCTGAGCCCTCTGACCCTCCCACTTTTGCCACTTGGCCACTACTTGCTGGCTTTTTGTAATTTTTCACATAGGCAGCCGGGCAAATGCATAAAAAGCCAGACAGCTGAGCATAAAATATTGTTGTTATATGAAAAGCAGCACCGCCACAAAGGAGGCACCGAGGAGAAGGAAGACTAGGATGCAGCGAAATAAGAAGAAAGGAGCGTCCCAAGACAGGCCGAAGAATTTAATTCCCTGACTTGGATAGATTTTTGCAGGGGAACTTAATGTGAATATGAATGAAATATGGTTTAGTTTGCCTGCAATAATGCAATATATATTACTTTAAATTATGACAAATAATTATAATTCTAAGAGCTTGAAAAGCTATCTTTATAAACATTTTTAAACTACTTTGTTATAATTTTTAATAGAATTACCTTGCCAGCCTGGGGAAGAGTATTAAAATGTATAGAGGGATTCAAGGAAGAGCAGCTGCATTGCTGCAGACTGCGTCTGTTGCTGTTGCTGTTGCGCTTTGAATGAAAAATGAAGTAAGCCCGAACTCGAACCGAACTTACTGAACCCAAGTGAACTTGGCAAATGTCGCTTGCCTGCCAGCTAGGCTGCGTTTTCCCACGTCTGACGGTGCATATCACATGTAAATCCATATTTTACCAAAGTATTTCAATTAAAGTTCAAAATAATATATTTTCAACTTTAATCAAAATTATAATATTAATAAAATATGTTATTTTCTTATGATACTAAACACCTTATTATTTTTCACTGTCTTTACGCAAGGTTTCACATTCTGTCAAGCGTCTTTGGTTGCCTTAGAAACTCACCTTACGGTCTGTGAATGTTTGATAAGGAGCAGCCATTGATGGAACCGGACAAAAGTTGTAGGGAAACTCTGGCAAAAAAATTCAGACTAACGTGTAAAAAGAAGAGCTAGGTAATAAAAAAATAAATCTACAAGGTGTGCTTCCTCACGCATTCAAAGGTTGTTGTCGCTGCATATGTCAATAATTTCAATAAACTTTGCTCTCTTAAATTTACTTTTCCTTCTAACTATATAGGAGAAATGTTCAAAGAATATGAATATTTAGTAATGAGACATTCCCTAGGAGTTCTTGTATTTTTTGGTTAATAAAGAATTATGAACTATGCAGTTTAGCTTCCTTTTAAAGTTTTCTACCAACTCAGGATAATATCTCCAATTATTCTGGGGGATAATGAAAAATCAGGTAAACCACGAAAACTAATATTAGCTCGAAGCCGAGCAGCTGCTCCTCGGGTTGGCAGTATGTCACATCCAAGCGCTTAATTGACACGCGCCACTATTTAGGGGGAAGGTCCTGAGGCCGGGAAAGCGGTGAAATCGGGGGAAATCGGGGGAAATGAGCTCATTGTTATGGCTGCGACTACGACGACCGGGGCGACTACAGCCGACTGCTGACGCTCCAAATGAGCGGCATAACTCAATGAAACCCCATTGTTGGTGCTGCCGCTGATCCAGGCAGCCGTGCACCATATTAAATAAGCAATATAAACAGCCCCCCCAGCTGAAAAGGTAAAGCGGGTCAGGTTGGGTGGAAAATCGGGCGGAAAAGCGAGCCGGGCGGGTTTACCGCAACATAAATTATGGCAAACGCTTGGCTGCCTCATCGCTCAGGCATCGCGTAGTTTGCTGCGTATTTTATTAGCCGCGTATGCGCGTCGACAGCGACTGGCATAATTTCACAGCAAATAGCTTGAAAAATTTGCATAAGCAAATATGTGGAAATGGGAATGGGAAAGGGATGGGGTCCTGGATTTCAGAAGGAGCTGTGGAGTAATCGTCAAGGCAATGTGCACTGCGCCTAATTGAAACTGTGTGGCGGCTGCTCAAATTGAGACACTTGGGAGCAGCACCAGCAGGAGGAGCGAATCTAACCAGAAACGGAAATGGAAAGGGAAGAAGGTGGCGCAAAAATCATGCCCGTAGCACAATTAACTTGTCAGATTGCCCTTATAAATTAATTGCAGTACCAACCAAGATGCTTGATTGGGAATTAGAAGCGCTACAAAATAAGTGAGCAACGTAACAAAAAAGGCTGTCAAAAACATACAATACGCTCTTGTCAATATCTCTTTTTATAATGCTTGAACACAATTTGAACACAGAATTCACAAACATTTCAAGTGCCATGCTGGCAAAATGCGAACGAAACCAGAACGAAATTTGAGCTTAACAAAGAGTTGCAAGCAGAGAGTCCACATTGTTCCTACGTTCTTATCCTGATTGCCAAGCAGATGCAGAGTTTTCAATTTACATTTCATTCACTGCCTAGCTGCGGTGTGTGTTTGCGTTTGCAGAGGAAATTAAATAATTGAAAAATAGTGCAAAAATAAATTAAACGTCAAGTCAAGGCTGAGAGGGAGGGAATATGGAGGCAAAGCTGAGATTTAGGGCGTTGTAAATCTTGGGATAACTGTCAAAAGGCCTGGGAAAAGAGCTAGTGAGGCAGCTTGAAAAAAAAAACAGAAATTAGGGAGGAGTCTCCATATTTATGCAGTTCTTGTAGTTTTATTACAACATTTTTTCAACTAAGTTGATCGTGTGTGTCTCATGAAGCCAATTAAAATATTCATATAGATAAGATGAGGTTCGTATCGCAAATATTCAACTAAAATAAACAAGAGACTGTCCCAGTCACACGTCTTTGCTGAGAAATTCTTTCAGAGAATGCAATTCGTGCTTAAATCCGACATACACAGAGGATATTTTGTAGAAGTGGAAAAGGAAGCGAAATCTAATTAAGATTTTGACTTTAATTAATTATTTCTTCACATATATTTTCCACTACACTTAAGGAATAATTACAATGTTATTTTTTTGGAGCTAATTTTGTTCTTGAGTTTAATTTCATAGGCATGTTATTTATGGCTCCATCCATACTAAATTTATATTGTTAACTTTGTTTGTATTTTCTTGTTTTAATTTTTGTTTAGAGGCTTGATCAGCATAAACAGCCGAGTCAATCTGGAAATGTCCGAAAGAAAAAAAAAAGAATTTTAATTTTTAAAAATTTTATAAGGGGGTACATCATAAAAAAGGGTTAAAAATGTAAGAAAAATTTAATTTTTTAAATTGTAAAATTTAATATGCAGATTTGTTAGAAAAATAAAAACAAGCACAGAGAAGCTTTCCGAATTGAAATTAATGCATTTTTGACTTCGTTATAATCAATTTTCTTAATAAACAAACTCTGTCTTTGCTTCGTTTGCTTCCTTTATGGTTATAAATTTATGGGAAACATCTACGAGCGACATAATACTCCAGTTCTTCTTGTTAAATATTCAAAAACTGATCTATTAATACTTAATGCTGACTTCAGTTTCTATCTGTGCACAAAACAAATATTTCTCCACCTGTATTAGAGCGTTGCCAGTGTTCGGTTTTTGTGGCCTTCTTCTGTTCGAAGGACATTAGCATAAAAGCGTTACTAATACACAGCTGCCGAGAGGCCAACAAGAAACACTTAATGAAGCAATTTTTAGGAGGCTGCAGCAGCAGCAGCAGCAGCAACAACTGCTACAGATGCTGCATAAAAAGCAACAACTTCCTGCTAAAGCCAGAAAGCTCTCAACGTGTGCAGCCCCCCATCCCGACCTGCAACCCAAAAACCCCCTTCCTGCGTGGGAGCAGCAGACGGTACTGTTTGCTTGTGCAAAAGTGTGTACAGGTGACTTAATCAACATGCAACTCATTTTGTTTTCCATGCAGGTGCATGGACGATGCGCCCACGTGTGTGTTTGCATAGGAAGGGGGGCGGCATCGGGCGGCACTCGGTGGGCGGAAGGCTGTGGGAGGGACAGGTGCGCAATGGCAGGTATTTAGCTAAAGCTCTGCCTAGTTGCATGTGAAACTGCTCGGTGCACAGTGGCAGCAACTCGGGTCGCATGTATAAGACACTAAATTGTGTTGATATCAACAATGAGCCCGAAACATAGCTCCTGCACGAGCAAAGGTCCTGAGTGGGTCGGGTCAGGACAAGGACTCGCACTCGCACTCGAAGGCCCCACAGGATCCGGGCTGGTAGCCAAGACACCAGGAAACACCAGACCAAATGCACGGCAAGAAATATAGCTATTCATCTTTTGATCATGACTATAAGGTCTTTATTTTTATATTTTTTCCATGTTAATAATATGTATATATTATTATAGTATATTTATTTATACTTGGTTAAAAATTAAACAATTTGCCATAGGCAATTTTCAGTGCTTCCGTTCATACGTTTGGGAGGGAACGTGCTCAGAGCCCGTGCTCAGTTAGGCAAATGCATACAAATGGCATCTCCATCTGCCTTCGGTCCGCGCATAAGTTTTCCTACTAACCTGTCACTAACACCCCATCCCCCAGCGCTTTTCCCCAAACCCTCAAGCTCACAGAATTTCCCAGCAAGTTGCGGAAATTATGCACAGGGAAAGTACTATACGCTCTGAGGCAGGTGGTGTGCGTTTACAGCACACTGGCAATAGATACTTTTTGGCTGTGGACAACACAGCTTGACGATGCCCAACCAGGCAACTTAGTAGTTGACACCCAATTCCCACACCTCCCCGAAAAACACACAGCTTCCAATATATGGGGGATGACTCTGGGCCATTGTTTGGCCAAGGAAGTGCGGAAATGGTAGGGGAACCCAGTGCAGAAGTCACTTAAAGGTGGCCCTCGTGGGATTTCAGCAAATTGTCGATTGCATTTCGGCAGTAAGTTGGCTGCAATTAATTGAAGCTGGCCAAGAATTTTCCGAGTGGGTGTGTGTGTGCAGGTGGTAGGTGGTAATTACAGGCAATGAAAAATTATTGCATTTGTTTTGGAACTCTTTGAGTTGTAACGAGTGCACTTGAATCACAGGGAAGGGTTATTAAAACCAGAAGTGGGGATCTATTAATTTACACTACTTAGATCTCCAAATACAAAGCCAGATTTTGTTTTAGAAATTCCTCCAAATTTGTTATCTACACACATAATAAATCCTCTTTTGACCAAGCAATTTGTGGAACCTCCAGCTTTCGACTTGGTTGGCAGGAACTCCATCAAATAAGCTGGCATATTAGAACAGTTGAAGCGCAGTTGAAGGGCGGTGGGAAAATAAAAACATGGAGAAGGAAAGCGAGTCAACGAGCTCCGCTTGGGGTCAAGTGTGACACGGCACATTCTGATTCTGGCTCGTTGCCGGCTGTCTCACCTGTCAGGTGCAACACTTTGGCTATTAGAACGCAAAATTTAACAATGTCGCCCGGCAGGACTCGGGACTCAAAGCCCCTTTCCCATTGCCCATCACCTGGGGGGGTTCCCCCGGTATGGCTCTGTGTGTGTGCTTCGGTGTAAGCGTAACGCCACAGGTCATAAATTCAATTTGGCTAACAAACACGTTGCACTCACACTGGCACACAGACAGACGCCTGCAAAGACAGTTGCAAGTTGGCTGCTGCTGCAACATGTGCAAAGTTGTTTGCCAGAGCAATTTCTCATCCCAGCAAATGGCTGCTGGAGATGTTGGTCTTACTTTTCCAGATCTGGGTACCCTACAGGTGACGAGCTTGGCGGTTAAGAAGTGGTCTCTAAAGGTGACCCATATGAAACTCTCTTTTTATTATCAATAATTTAAATATAGAATTTAAATAGTGATCAAATAAATCATTGGAATTTTATCAAATAATGAAGAATAAAATTGATCACAAAAGATATTTATATTTTTCCACTTTATTTAATTCGAAATTTCATTATTCTTTTATGAATACATATTAATTTATTTTCCAAATCATCAAGAAAAGCCTGAATATTAGCTTAAAATTTAATACCACAACTTTAAGAGGTAATTTATGGTCGGTTTGCTTCCTCACCTTTCCTCCATGTTTTTTGCTGCATTTTCCCTCTTCACTTTGTTAGTTTCCGGTGAAATCAGAACCGTAAACTAATTAAGATGATTAAAATCTTTTGTTTGCACCAAAACAATACAAATACAATATGAGGAAAAAGTTAAAAATGTTAAAGGAAAGACAGAACTATAGCAAAAAATTGCTGCCCACAAGAACGCAACGTAAATTTGATTTACAAAAATGTTCCATTTCATTTTGCTTGTCAAAGGGAATCTGTTAAAATCTATACCAAAAAAAAGTGGATGGGTGGGAGCGGCGTAGAGAAAAACTGAAATAATGTGAAAACTGGCAAACGGAAGCTGCAGCAGCAACAAATATCCGATTAAATTATGCTCAAAGTCAAGAGCACAGACAAAACTGGCCAACAACCACTTTGGGCCAAAGTCCGGTTGCATCAAATGCGAAAACTTTTACGGCACCATCTCCATCTCCAGTTGCCAGTCTCCTTAGCTCCCTGCAAAAATAAATCAAATAATTCAATTTTAAGCTAAACTTATTTTCGTATTAAAAATGAAAATCAAATAGAAGATAAAAAAGGATCAAGCTGTGCTGGAAAATGCTCTTATGTGGACGACTGCCGTCCTCCTCCGTTCCATGTGACAGTGGGCGTGGCCGGCGGCCATGCCAACGCATAAAACTGCAACCGCAGGGGGGGGCTGAGTCCCCGGTATTTTATACATACGAACGGGGTTCCTATCCCGGCAGTGTGTAGGTCTTAATACCCTGTAATCGCGCAGTCAGAGTGAGGAGTTTTCTGGTTAGATGGATAACCCACCAAAAATTTAGCTGCAGAACTAAAAAAACCTTTATAAAGGTGCCCTAAAGAAAGCTGGAAGAAATGGCACTACGGTTGTTTCAAGTTAAGAAACTATGCACAGATTTACATAAAGTTTAATTCTAGTAATTTTAAATAATGGATATTTGAACGTGCTGTCTCCTTGCTTTTCTAAAGCGCTTAGGGGATGTGTGTGAGGGTCCCTTTTCGAGTGTTTGTAAGTCATATCCTTTTGCAATTTTCGTCGTTGTTGGCCAGTAACCTCACTCATATAGCAATGTCCCCGTGGGTGTGCCAGGACAGAGAGTGCTTGCTGCATGTGTGCGTTGCATGTGGCCAGCACAATAAAATTGTTTGTCGTCCAAAAGGACCTCTCTCTCTCCCTCTCTCTCCCTTCCTCAGCTGCCCCTTAGATTTATGCGGGCCGAAAAGCAGTTGACTTCTCTCACTCGATTTTTATTTGTTGGCCGCCTGCAAATTGCATGAAAGTTAAGCAGTTCAGTTCGGTGTCCAAGAGCTAATGCCGCGCCCCACTGCACAAAAGCCACAATAGTCGGAAGGATAAAGGATCGCCTGGCGACTGGGGAAACTCCGACAGAGCGAGAGACAAAATCAATTAACAGTTTTTGAGGACCGCAGGCGGTCCTTAAAGTTTTTCCCATCCAAACCACACCGCTAGTAACTATTTGAAAATGTCTTTTTTGGATGAAATTTAATAATTCCTTCAGGTAAAATAAGTTAGGATAGAAGAAAGTGATTCAAAAACTAGATTTATTGAAAAATGACGAATGAAGAAAACAAAACCATCTATACAAAACCTTAAAATCTTGGTTGATTTAAAATAAAATTATGAAAATATATATTTAAAATTGTCGTTGCTGTTCTGTCGAGATTTATACAAAAAACTCTCACATATTTGAAGGCATTAAAAGCACTTATCAGCCACTCTGGAATCATTATCAGCAGCTGAGTGACTATGATGGGATCAACCTTGGAATTCCATTCCAAATTCCAAAACATGCATTTCGTAGAAAAAATAATACCAAACAATCTTGGTTTACTGATAACGACAATTTCGGCGAAATTCTATTGTTTTGGTTTTTCATTTTCCTCTTCAGATTCAATCTTATTCTGAATCCAATGATAATAGCTAGTGACTTTTGTGTACACTCCAACTCCACGGCAACGGTCAGCGCCGTAGCTCACTATTCCCAACTGCACATAGATAAACTTTCCATTGACAAGTACTTGCGTCACCACCGGGCCGCCGGAGTCGCCAGAGCAAGTGTCTGACCGATGCGATCCCGCGCAGAACTGGTAATTGGAAAGTGTATCATTTAACCGCAAATTGCAGTCCTTTTTGGTGTAGATACTGAGTATCGTGGTTTGGAGAACGTCGGCGATGGTTCCATTGGCCATTAAACCCCAGCCAAAGGCACGGATCTCATTTATAGCGGGCACAAGCTTCACACTTTCAACAAGGCAGACGGGTTGAAAGTTAACTGGGTAGGGGAATGGATTAGTAGGGTATACAAGGTACCATTAGAGCTATGACCCACAGTTGAAGACAATTTTGGTTCTCAATTTAAGCAAAGCAATGTCATTGGCCAAAGTGTCGTCATTGTAGCCTTTATGAAGTATTGATTTTTCGATTTCGTAGACTTGAATGCTGGGATAACAATATTTAAAATCGCAATCGGGGTTCGTCCTGGTATCATACTCGCCCAGGCGTACTTTCCTAAATAGCAGAAGGTAAAGTTGTCAAGACAAAGTTTTCAGTTTGACGGAAGGCTACTCACAGACCCTCTTTTAGGCAGTGACCTGCCGTAAGGATGTATCCTGGAAAGAAACTGGACAGATTTCATCATAGATATTACAAATTGCAACAGAATACTTACTATCCGTGATGATGGATCCGCTGCCATGAAATCCGGTATTAAGATACAAAAATGCCATAAATGGGGCCGTTCCCATGACGGCTGTTTCTCCATTATAAATCCTTAAAGCCGGCCTGGGAAAGGAGTTGCCGCAGTACTGGGTCAAATAAGTCAGCACTCCCTGCTGTTGGAGGACAAGACAGGCTACAAGACCAATCCAAAACCTGGCCATTTCGACACGGTTTCGCCTTAACTATACCCATCACCGCTGTTGCCGTTCTTTAAGTAATCCCCCAAGTCGTCTTATCAGTTGAATTTCGATTTATAATTCGAGGAATTGAGAATTTTTAACCTTGCCAACACAGAGATTGCTCTACTCTGAGCGGAAAGTGATTATTATTTTTAATACAATCAAAAAATACACTTCTTCGGTGAATTAATTATCTTCTAAGCTGTCTAATGACTGCCCAGACTCTGCATTGTATTCCTGATCCAGTTGCCGTAACCTGGTGTGTATGTGTATACTCCAGTCCCCAGGCAGGAATCGTCGCCATAGCTAACTACTCCCAATTGCAGGTAGCGGGAGTATCTATTATGGTTGATCTTGGTTACCAGCGGGCTGCCAGAGTCGGCGAAACAAGCGTCAGTTCCAGTAAGAGATCCAGCGCAGATCTGGTTGACATCAAGGTCCCTAAAAAACTGCTTTTCGCACTGGCTCTGTGGGAAGTGGCTCAGATTTGCGGTCTGAAGAACATCGGCCACAGGACCATTTAAGGAGGTTTTGCCCCAACCGAAGATCTCGTATTCAGAAACTCTGGGCGCCTGCGTTGGACTTAGCAGCAGGCAGATCGGCTGAACATTCACTGCGAAAATGAATATGTAATGTGTTTAGTTTGAAAAGGTGGGGTTAGTGGTGATAACCTACTATTAAAAACAATGTCTCTGTTTAATTTAATCAGAGCTATGTCATTAATCCATTCCCTCCATTCCTTATGGAATCCGATGGCTGCAACACCGAAATCCTGATGCGGGGGCATGCACACCTTTGCCACACAGTCTGGGTTACTTGTTTTATCGTGCTCTCCCAGGCGTACCGACCTGAATCAAATAAAGGTTATTACTTTGGTTTTGGTTGAGGGGCATGCAACCTACATGTTCTGAGAAACGCAGTGTGCGGCTGTTAGGATGAATCCTGCAAATAAAACGGGAGATAAACCATTGCCAAAAGAGGCTCATACTTGCCGCAAGAAATACAGACTTCTGTTGACGATCGAACCGCCGCAAACGAACGCATTGTTCTTCATCAAGTAAGCCATAAAAGGGGCCGATCCCAGAGGAGCAACGTCTCCCCCGATGATTCGAGGGTGTGATGTGTCATATAGTCCGCATCCGGGGTAAACAAATTCGTCCTGTTCGATTCCCTGCCCAACGAGGATGAGGCAGACTCCGTAGACAAAACCGAGCCAATTCAAAGTCATCTTGACTGAGGTCCGCGATTACTGAACACTTCGCTTGGGTGAAGTCACTTCTTAAATATTATTTCGTGTGCTCTTATCAGTATAAATTCATGGAATGCGCATTATGTCAAAATCCAACAATCGTTCGAAATGTTCTTAGAAACAAACAGTTTGTTAAAATCATAAACATAAACAAGCAAGACAAAATATTGATTTCATGAACGTTAAACATTATTTCTTTAATTAATAAATTCCCTTTAAATAAAACATATGTTCTTTAGAGTTTATTTTTCTATCCCATCTCATATCCTTTCTATTTGCCTCACGGCTCTCTTTTTTTTTCTGGCATTGTCCTTTGTCTGGCGGTTATAAATAATAAATAAATGTTTGAATGCACCTACAATCAACAGACAAAAGGAATCGCACACCCACAGGACAGGGCACAATACTTTGACTGAAGAAAAAATTCGAAATAAAATTTTTCATAATCGAAAACGTGACTGTAATTTTTGAGCTGCCTAGACAAGAAGCCATTGGAATGATGTTCCCTAATCCTAATTCCATCCGAATTATGTCTAGGGTAAAATAAGGTATAAGATATTTTGTTGTATATATTAAACTTGTTGGTAAAATAAATCATGGATTTTAAGGAATTCAAATAAAGAGTAATTTTCTAGAATATGAATTAAGAAATCATTAAGTTTATAGCCTTTCAATTTTGGCAGTTAGGAAATTTGTGATCTAATTTAATCATAAAGATATATTTTATTTAAGGCATTAAGTTTACTCTGGTTACCAAACACTAATATTTCCCTTTTCCGGAACGTTTTTTGCTTTTTGAGGAGTTTTTCTCTTGGTTTCGATTTCTGGTTGGACGGCTTTTGTTCGAATGAAAATGCGATTTGCGCTTTTTATGATTGGCATGTGTTAATAAATTTCCAGGGCTCAGGGCGATGAGTGGCACGTCACGTTGTCCATGCCTCCTTCCCACAATTTTCCTTTCACCCTCAAGGATGCGTGTGTGTGTGTGTGTGGGAGAATTGACACGTGTTTTGGGCGCCTTCTTGTATGAGTCCTCCCCTCAAAAGTCCTGTAAATTAGCCACACACTAATTTTGTGCTTCGATGAGCAAACGTATCTTTCCACAACTGAGGAGGCCTTGTTATTGAAGCGATGACAGGATATGTTTTACTTTTTTATACCCATCAATAGTATAAATAATTCAACTCCAACCAGCCAATAGCTCAATTTTCGTTAGCATAAAATAAAAGTCAACTTCAAAAATATATAAAAAAAAGAAATATGTCGGCTTTATTGCTATCGCCAAAAACTTCATGCCAAATTAACTTAAAACGTTTTCTGCATACGCAAATAAACACGATGAATGGGATCCGGGGAATGGCAAACATTTCCTGATCTATTTATGCCATGGAAATACCTAAAAAAATGCAAGCCAAATAATACCAAATGGAGCGGGAATTCAAACACGGACACACGGAGCCTATATAAATAAATTTTCATTTCGTTTCGCATTCATCAAACATTTTGACAATTTTATCTCCATGGGCGTTCGAGTGTCCTTTATTTTTTTCGCTTTTTTTTTTTTGCACTGGCCCTTTTAGGCGACGTTGGCCGTTGGGCAGCCAAAAAGTAAATTTATGTTATGTTTTTCGGACCCGGAGCCATTCTCACACCCCAGTCCAGCATTTTCACTGCTATTGCCATGCAGGAAATGCGTGTTTAGCAAATGTTTTTAAATTGTATAACGAGAATTTATGACGGACGCTGCCATGGATCCATGGATCCGAAGCAGAGCAAGGTACCTGCCCAAAGGCAGGAACAGCAAAAATTGCATGTTTCAAATTCGTTTAGCATTCCGTTTTATTTTCTCCCTGTTGCTTTTGCTGCTCTGGGTGTTGAAAATAAGGCCCATATAAATATGTATGTATATTTATCTACATACATCTCTAGGAAGGTGCCTGGAATTTGGGCAAATTTCGAGTTTACTGATAGCACTTTTATGATACTTAGTAGTTGAGATTAAACTATTATTTTTCATAGAATATTTTGTATTTGTTTTGTGCTGAAAACATTTTAAATTAAGAGAAAACGGTTTCATTCTGTAGGTTTTACTTATTCTTAAGAATATATATTAGTGAGTTTTCCAATATAATTCTTAATTTTAGCTGTTTGATAAGGCATTTCATTATATTTCTTTACTTAGAACTTTAACTACTTTACTTTAAATAACTTATGGTAACATTTTGAGCACCACCCGAGGGTCATTTTAGGTTGTTGATCCTTTAAAATTATCCTTGGGCATCAACATGATATCCCCGTCTTGACAGCACTTTTCTCCATTTCCCCCGATTGTCATTTATTTGCGGCTCGTGGCACTTGGACGAGTTTGGTTTGTGCAGCATTTCAATGAGCAAATGCAAATAAATTATAAGCAAAAAAAAGGAGGCAGAATTCAAATAAAAATATTGATGCTGCTCCGCTGGCTGTTGGCTGCTGGGGAAACGTGACGAAATGTGTTTTGTGTTTGTTGTTTCTATTTGTCGAGCACTTAAAAGAAATAACCGCCACGTTCTATAAATTAGATGGCGTTTCTCGCTTTCAGGTTTTTGGGTTCTAGATCCGTGGCTAACGAGGCGTATGCGTCATGTCCTGACAAGTGAAAAATGTCCCTCCTTCGCCTTCGCCTTCGCCGTGACGTGTGTGTGTGTGCGAGTATGTGGCAGCGGAGGTGTGGCAAGGAGTCCCCCGAAGTGCGAGTGAGTGGTTGCGGTTGGCTGGAGCTGCTTCTTAATCCTGGCAGCGCCAACCGCTTAATTATTCATTGAAGCCAATGCATTGGAATGCCGAAAGCCGCAGGCTTATAAATAGCATGCGAACTGCGGAACCTCACAATTCTGCGGCCACCTCACTCAACATTAATCAGTTTACGGTGGCATACAAATTGATTGAAATAAATACAAAGTCGTGTCCTCTCTCGGGGGAATTACAGTGTTATATTTTATGACATTTTTTGTATCAGGATGCCTTAGAATAGGGTTTGAATATGTGGTTGTAAATGGATTGATATGAAGAAGTATTGTCTTGCTATAATTAAGATCCAAGTCAAAAAAAATCTGAACTAAAGAAACAGTGTACATAAAGGTAAACCCTTTTACACAAAGTCTCATTAATATATCATTGAAACTGGTGAAGAATCTTTTCAAGAGGTAAAAAATTATGTACGTAACATTGGGAATATCTTCTAAACTTGTGCTTAAAAGTAGAGTTAGACAATGTTGAATTTATAGTAATTTTTTCCACTCTTCTCCGAATGCTTCTGATGTTTTTGCAAGCCTGCTCGACAGAGATTTCACACCCATCAAACACACATGAATGCCTACATGTGGGTGCCTCCTGTGCGTGATTTTCCATCCCTTTTTGGCCCCGGCACTGCACTTTCCTTTTGCCTAGTTTTATTTTTCCGTCTGCCCCTTTTTTTTCCAAGCATTTAGCAGCATGGGGCGTGCTTTTGGCTGCGTTTTGTGTACCAAATGACCTTCTTTGTTCTTTGTTATAGTTACTACTCCTGATTCTGCATTGTATGAATGTGTTGTTGCCGTTCGCAATTTCATGCGGCCGCATTTATGAGTTTGCATGTCGTGTTTGCCATCCCAGAGGACCACCGCCACCCTTAACATCACATTGTGCAACTGCCAACACTTTCAATTGTTTTCAACACTAAAAATCCTCGACAGCAAACCCAAAGTGAAGTCGCCGTCTGTGGGCGTTTGTGGTGGGTTTTCTTCTGCCTAAATTGTGTTTTCCCTGCGGCAAATAGTTCGTGGAAAGTGAAATTTATTCCTGTGCTTTTCCATTCGGCAGGTTCTTAATTACTCAGGTCACAAAGTGTGGCATGAAAAATGTAAAAATGCGCAGATGCGCGTGACTGGAGTGAAATGAAAGCCAAATAGTTTAAATAGTGAGAAAAATGCTTGGGTTAACAAGAATTGTAAAAATATTTGGAGAAATATTATAATTGATTTAGAATTGCCAAAACAGCTTCTTTTTCTGTTTTTATTTTAATTTATATTATACAAAACTTTGTTTTAGTTCTAAAAACCTAATCCCATTTATTATAGGACTTTAAAACAGAAATCTTTTCGCAGAAATACAAGTTTATATTTATAATCATTCCCTCAGTTGGAGCCTTCAAGGACAAAGTGCTCATTTGCATTCAGCATAAAAGACAATTAGAGATTGAAAGATCCAAGAAGAGATTCATTCCGTAATCAAATGAAACATTTGCGAAATTATTTTCCAGTCTACCTCGCACTCGCACCATAAACATAAAGAAAATCCATTTGTATGCAAAATAGATGCCGCCTCCGACTAAAACCGACTAAAACCGAGACGCTGACTCTCCGGGACTCAACTCAACTATTTGGCACTGACTCGCATTTACATGCTAAATAGCCTCCTTCAAAGGACTCGCAATCCCCGTCCTCACATGCCACTGCCCCGATTTTGGATCGGACTCCGTCTCCGTGTAATTGAAACGTTAAATAATAAAGCCGCCTGTGGAGTGCAGGAGATTCAATCAGTCCATGACGAAGACAATTAGGGCCAGGATTTGCCTCTCAAAGGGACAAACTTAACGCATTCCGTGGCGACGCAGACAGAGGCATCGCATCGCAGGGATCTTTTCACCTACAAGGAATTCCAAATAATCAAATTCGTGCAATTTGCGGAGACACAGAAGCAAAACTAAATGGGAAACAGGACAGAATAAAGCAAGGCAAAGGCGACTAAAAACACTCAGTAATTAAATATACAAAAATTATATATGTTGAAGTTACTCTAAACGGAAAGAATGGATTTACCACTTAATTGGGGTGAGTGAATTAAATATGAAAGTTTATTGAAATTATTAAGTGCCTTTAGAAAATTACATAAATATATGTAACCCTTAAGATCTTTTCTTAAGATTTTCTCAAATTTCTAGAGTTAAGATCCTTCTCGATTTCGTTCAACTCTTTTCGGGGAAAATACAGGGTATAAGAACAACTTGAAACAAAGCAAGTTGCAGAAAAAGTTGACGCAATCAGTAACCGTATTTCTATCTCTCCTTATCGTCCAAATGTCTCTATGCCACCAGCTCCTATCACTTATTTTTTGTTTTTTTGTTGCCATTCGAGGAAAAGGAAGCAAAATTAGTTGGCTGCAACCTGCAAAAGAAAAGTTTTACGCTTAAGTAAAAGTGCAAATGCTTGCCATTCTTTTTCCGCCCATCTACCCTCTCTTTCTATTTGGATTGGGCCATCTCTTTCGCCATTCATGCTCTGGCTCTGTGTGTCCCTCTCGCCCTCTTTACAGCTTTGCCTTTGGTGTTTCCGACGCCTTTCTTCGCGCAAATTGCGCACAAATTAGTTCAAGTTGAGGCGCATTTCAGCGTTATGACTGTCAATGAGCCGATGCCAGTAGGCACACTGCAAACAAATGGGAGTGCAATATAAGGGAAAATATAAATTGAAATTTTGAGTGAAGATTGAAGTTCCTTGTAATGCAGACGCAATGTAATGTTTAAATTTAAATAGAATATAATATACAATGGATAGTCTATCCTATAGCTTGTTTTACAAATAATTCTGAAGGATCAGTCTTAGTATTTTTTGTATTATTTTGTGTAGTGTAGACGTAGCTGTGGTTGTGCTGTAGGGAGAGGGTTAGAAAAGGAGGAACTCCTTGCTGCTGGCTCAACTTCGAATTGCCAGCGGGACTTGTGCAGCACACAAAAAACAAAAAAAAAGACTGAAAGACCCTTGAGCTAGGGTTACGAGGGAATTGGGAAGCTGTGACGGGAAATCGGGGGCCAGGGACTACGGAACCGGGGTATATGGCTCCTCCTCACCCGATTTGCTTGCTGGCATTGTGCCCCAGTCAGCAGTTTTTGTTTGGGCTAATGATGCGGAGGATGATGTCGATGTTATTGGTATTTTCTATTGATGCCTCACTGGGCCAGGATCTGTGGTCCTGTTCCTGGCCTGCTCCTGGTGCTGCTTCTTGTTGCTCCACTTGTTTCTATTGTTTTCGTTGTTTGCCCATGTTGTGTGCGTATCAAAGGAAATGCTGTTGATGCAGGCTCTGCGAGGACTTAACTAGGCATTTGACGAACAACATCTCGGGGTTTATTAGGTGGGCACGGGAAAAACCTTGGGGGCCAGGGAAAGTTCTCCTAATTTGCAGACCCTCTTGAAGTGGAGGCCTCAGTCCAGTTAGCTTCGGAAGTGCCATTAATAGGATTATTGACATGACTATTTACATTTAAGAGAAAACTTATAGAAATAAAGTTTAGGAATCATATAACAATGGTCTTTATTTGAATACCTAATATTTTAAGCAGGATATTAAATATAAGATATATATTTCTGCCTTTGTTTAGTTAGCTTTCTGTTAACAGATAAAAACTACATAGTTTATTTTGTTAAAGACAAAGTCAAAGGAAAAATATTTTAATATACAACTTAAGCAAAAATTCATATTATTAAAAATGTGTTATTTAAAAATTAATAATAATAATTCATTTATTTATTTTATTTTATTTTTTACACTATATGCTCAATTATAAATTAAGCTGAGGGATAAATATCAGCCATAGTTTTGTGGGTTAATTATTGTAAATAATATTTATTTATTTATATTTAATTTACATGAGATGAAATTTATAATCATTACTTAGAACTGGCTTATATTTCAAAACCTTTACACGTTAACAAATATTTTTGTATTAAATTGCTTATTTTTACAGGAAATTATATTACTTTCAGAACCAGATCTAGAATCATTATTTTCTCTGCCACAATATCGTTATTTAAGTAAAGTAAACTGTTAAGTCTCTGCTAATGTGCAATTTTCCCTGTATTTCTGCTAACATCACCTTGCAATCACAGCAGCTAGCTGGAAATTCCAGCTCTTAATTTACAATGTGGAAACTGGAATTGAAACAAACAAAATACGAGGCGGAAACGGATACTCTCGGAGAAAACGACGTTCGCTACTCTCTCTTTCTCTCTCTCATGCTTTCTCTATGCATAAGAGAGCGGAAAAGGCAGAGAGAGCACTCTCTCTCTCTCTCGGTTAGCCGTGAGTTTTCGCAACCTCAGACAATGCGAACCAGTTTGTGCGTTTCGCTCGAAACTTTTCGTGTTTTCCTCGCTTTTCATCCTGACATCCGGCCCTCGTGTTCCGTTCGTGGGCTCCTTCGTGTGTTCGGGTGTGTGTGGCCGCCTAGCCTGCGAGTGTCTGGGTGTGCGTGTGGGCCGCCAAGTAAAAACCAGGTAATAAGGAGAGCAAAGCTTTTAGTCTTGGTCGGTTATTGGTGCTGAGTGGTTGGCGAAGGCGCCACAAGTCCGTGCGAAATTCTCGAATCTCGAATCTCGCTTTCCCGATTCTCGCTTCTCGATTCTCGCCACTCGATTCTCGATTCTCGACTTGCCCCAGTGCCGAGTCCTGGAAATCGCGATAGAACCGAGGACATTCGTGCGTACGCGTGTGTCTGTGTCAGTGTCTGTGTGTGCGTGCTTCGGTGGGGGAGTTGAGCAGTGAAAAGGCGAATTATGAATAAAATGTAGCGAAAAACAAGGCAGAGTGATGATAGAGGGAAAAACAAACAGAAACTGCATTTGACTAGAAAACAGGAAAAACTAATTTCCCACACCCCCCCGCCGGCGGCGGCGTGCTGATGTTACCAGCGACTGACTTTCCCCGCTCCCCCTAGTTGGTTTTGACAAATTAAAATGCATAAATTATGAATGAAAGTACCGTTACGTGCGTGACAACCAATCATTTGTTATTATTATGCACGTGGGCCAGCCAGCAAACAAAAACAAAAACAGTGTGAGTGCCGCCAGCGGGCCAAAAAGTTAACTTGGCTCGAAGACCCAAGCCCCAAACAGTCCCAGAAAATAAAAAAAACCCCGAAAATCGGCACACAAAAACCTTCTTTAAAGTTCCTTATAACAAAAAAAGGAGCAGCAGGAAAATAGAAAGGAAAAACGGAATCGTCAGCAGCAGAAATAGCAGCAATAAGTGAGTATTACGCGGCACAACATTTTCCTCATATTTCTCTGGGGATTTTCCAGCATTCCGAGGACACAAACACACACAGACCCGCAGAAATTGTAACTTAAAGTTTTATTAACTTGGCGCGGACCTTGGGGCCAGTTCAATTTGTGCACACGCCTCAGGTGTCAACATAAATTATTATAATTATGAAATTCTATAGCCGGATGCGGGCATACAGCCATGTACAGTGAACAACGGACAGTTAAGGCCATAATAGTAGAGTCTAATGAGAAGTTATTGGACTCCTGTAAGCCAGCCGGTTGGTCACATAATTGCCTTGAAATTTGAAACTCAATATTAAACTTACTTTGCAGTAACAATGATACTTTAAGAATTCTAAGAAAAGTATTTTAATAACTAACTGAACATAAGAAAATCTTTCATATTAAATATATCATATAATATAATAATTTCAAACGATTTCTTCATATTTTTGTTGTCCCTCTAATTTTCCTCTTTATTTTATTGACCCCAGTTGTGTCAACACTGTGATTTTCCGCTTTATATATATGAAATTCCAGCACAATGCCAATTAATTTGAGTCGCTGAGCTGGGACATTCTCTGGCCGGGCTTTGAGTTATGGCCTTTTATTAGTCTCATTTAGTTCAAGGCGAGCCAGGGAAAAACTGTGGGAAAAGCGAGCGGATGCCTCTACCAGCAGATCGTTAAGGTCAGCTCCATGGCTGGCTGGCCTTTATGGCCTTATCAATTGACACTTAAAACTCAAACACCAACATAAATAAGAGATTCCCCTCTCCAATTATTAAGAACAAAAAAATACATATTTCGAGTTTTAGAGGGGGCAAAATTTGGTAATTTATGTCATTGGTTCTTGGTTTAATGGTAAAGCTGCGGGAAATAATTGTAAATTATATTTATTAACAGCATTTTCAATATGAGGGTCATTTTGAAAAGTTGTATTTGATTTTGATTATAGTTAATAAATAATTACAGCGTTAAATAATAATAAATAAATAATATGTTGAATAGGCGTAACTTGTAAAATTATTGGGTTATTGACAATACTTTCCATAGGTAAGATATACAATTTATTATATTTTTTATTACGGAAAATGGCTAGTTAGATTATGTTTTTTTCCAAACATTTAACTTAATTTTTATAAATACTGAGTTTATTAATGTGGCTCTGTCTTTGTTATGGGTTTAAATTCAATTGTTAAATTATGTAGAATTTTGTATGAGAAGGCAGTCTTTTTAACATTTTTGTTTCCACTTAAACAGTTTAAAAATCCTTAGTATTTACCAAATGTACCGCAGAATCAATGCTACCAGTGTTACAGCTTAAATTTTAAAGCCGTATTTTGCTCTCAAGGGCCGTTCAAGGCCCCAAGTACACACACACTAGCCGAATACCCACAATGGCCAACACACACACACGCAGAGGGCAATGCGAGTCATTCAGTCAGTGAGGCATTTCTCGTATGGCCATTCAGTCAATTCTTCATTCGGCATTCAGAGAGAGACCCACATACAAGGCGCTTAAGCCCCAGAAAACTGTGTTTGTGCCATTGAACATGGCCTCATAGGCGAATCTCTTTAAAGCGCAGAACTCAAACATTTTCTGATGGGGAAGGCCCAGTTTAGGGAGAGAAAAATCTTGAGGCAGGGACTTGCAAGTAGCCGAAGGAGGATGCGAGTGACCTGCGATGTCTAAGTCCGCTTAGACCTTGTTCTCCGAATATTTGCATATTTAACTAGCGAGTGACTGAGCCCCCATGCTTGCCACATAATTAATTATGCAAAAGACTGGGTCCTGGAGCCAACATCAAGTATACGCAGCGTGTGTGTGCTGAGGGTCCGAGTCTCAACTATTTTGCATAAGCCACTCACCGTTCGACATGTGTGCTCGGTGCGGTGCGTGTCTCTGGAAATAGATGACAACAAGGTGCTAAAATTATTCATGGCCTCTAATTACAAAACATGATTTTGGAAAACTTGTGTGCCCAAAAGGCAGCCTTCACAGATTTTCCGGCTACGCCCCGAGAGCTTTGCCGCTTTCCGGGAGTTTTTGGTTTTAATTGATTTTATGCAAATTTCATTTCGCCTGCGCCGAGAACAATTACACAATCGCAGGTTGCTGTACCATGTTATTGTTAATTTATGCCTTTGCCCAATGATTTTTGAGTTGAGCCTAGGATGTGAAGCCAGAGGGCCTCAGGGCCTCAGTGCTTTCGGCTCGGAGAGCATTTAATTCGCATTAAATGTTATTGGCCATAAATTGCATGATTAATTCATTTGGCTTATTGTTTCTGTGATTTTGTGAGCCCAGAAGACTTGACAACGGAATCAACTGTCTTGGCTGCCTTTGAGGCATTTTACAAGAAATGTGGCACAGCCTTGGGGAGTTTAAAGTGCATACTTGAAGTATTCAATGTAATATTCATTACAGTTCAGAAGGCAAGCGACTTGCTGAGTAAAGCTTAAATTATTAACTAACTAAATTAACCCAGTAAGATTTTTTATTGAAATATTTAATATATGCTACTGATAGAGGCTTGGTTTGTGAACTTTAAATTAGGAAAATAATGCAGTTGTAATGGCTGAAAAATATATCTACAATTTCTATCCGTTTCACTGGTAACTAAGAGAATTTACTGTTTAGAAATTTCTGGCCCGCCATAAATATTTAATAAGTTACACAAAGTCCCACAAAAAGGTAATCTGCTAAACAGACACAAATAAGTGGGTATTAAAATAGCTTTGGCCCATTAATAAACGAAATACCTGACAGGTACCTAAAAATACACACCGGACACTACATTTGACAGCCAAAAATAAAATAGAGGAAAATTACTTGACATATATTCTTTGAATTGCGTAAATCATAAATTCTGGTAATAAATTAAATACTTGTAAGCTGTGTTAGCAAACCAAACTTTAACCAAGATAAATATTCAATCTTCTGGTATTTTCCTACATTTATAGGAAAACTTCTGCTGATGTTTCAATTACATACAGTGCGTGTGGAGACGGGAAAAAAGCAAACCGGAAACTAAACTGGAATAGAAATAAAAGAAGGCGAATGCGGGGAGGCAAATACAAATAGACACCAGCCAGGATATAACATGTAAATGCGACGGTGCCTATTCGTTGTGCTATGTGGGCGAACGCTTAATAGGAAAAGCAAATAGCAACGAGCTCATGGAAAATAAATATAAATAAGCCAAACAACACAAACAGCAACAAGAACGGCAGAAAGGAAAAGCGACAAGAAAAGCAATTGGTTGACGCTTTCCCCTCGTTGGCGGTCAAGGGAAATTTATTGCATTGCACAAATGAGACAAGAGGAAAACGCCAACGAAGCAAAAGCAAACATAGAAGCGCGCGCGCGGACATGGACAAGAAAAATAACCAAAAATTCCTCAACAAATTGAAAAATTAAAGTTTGATCCAGCAAAAGTTGCAGTTGGCGAGCGAGAATAGTGAAAAAAACATGGATCCTGCAGTACACAGAAAGTATACCATCGGCTTTGGCATCCTCGCCTGGCTAATTTTGCAACTTTGCTGCGGTAAGTAAAGAGTCAAAAGTTTTAATCAACCCCACAGCTTTTGCAGCTCCTAAATACAATTCATACGCCATGTGTTGCCTCCCACAGAAGATAACTCATTTAAAATTCATTCAATAATCGATGGGGCAAATCCCAGCGAAACTCTGTCAAGTTGATAAAGTCGGGCGCAAAGTCAAGGCTCAGCTCCTTCCACCCTTTTTTGGCGGGAAATCCTTTTCTGCCCCCAAGACTCTTTGCCAAGGCATTAATAAACAACAAGTTTGCCACTGCCACCGCCGCTGCCTGTTATTTATTTTTAATTAAGTTCAACAAACTGCTGAGCAAAAACTAAACAAAATTAACTGGCAAACAAGCGAAAGTCGCGGCTAACCACGAGAAGGGAGAATTAGAAGGAGACTTTTGGTTTTCCGAGATGATGGAGATGTCGAATGAGCTTGCAGGGGAAATTGAAAATATATTTACTCTACCTTATTTGCATTTATTTAATAATTAGATTTAGTTTTTATTAATTCGCTAATTGTTTTCTCCGCTTAGTTGAGCAAATTACAAAAATACACAATTCAATTTCGGAATACTAATTATGAATGCAAGGCTGGCCGTAAAAAAATATATAATCCTCACAGTGAATTTTTGATGGATCAGTAAACTATTAATTGTATTTATTTTTTATAGTATCCGTTCGAATGATTGTCGATTTTCACAGCTAATGAAATTTATGCTCGACCGAGCCGTAAATTCAATTCATTAGCGAACCCATCATTAATATATTTTATTAATATTAATTTTTGTTTGTGTGTGCAGGGAAAACCTTCAACTTAATTAGCTTGATTGCCGAGAGGCAACACTTGAACGGGAAAATAGGAAAACATGGGAAACTAGGAGGCACCAGCGAAAGTTTCCTGATGCCGCATTTAATTAAATAAATAAACATGCTCAAGTTTTTTGCCATTTCCGTTTCCGTTTCCTTTTGCGGCCGAGTTGTCAAAGCAAAAAAGTTTCTGTGGCTTTCCTTCCAGCGACAGAGAGCGAAATAATAATGACTGACAAATACAATTTCTGTCTAGACAAACGGGCGAAACAAAAATGATTATTATTTGCTGGCACTTAGCCGGCTCTCTCTCTATGCGACTAGGACTGCGGTTCAGAGGTTCAGAGCGCCGCCTGAATTATAGATAGAAATCTTATTTTCCTATTATGAGGTCACGTACGCGTACGCACGCCGCCCAGCGTGGATCTGGGGGAATTCTGGCTGCCCCAAAAGAAGAAAAAAGCGAGCAACAAATAATGAAATTAAGTTAACGTGGCGCACACTTCTGGGCCAAATTGTAGCTAACAAAGAGCGGCCACCGATGTCCGAGGGAAGTACACACATTTATTGGCAGCACATGAAACTAATGTTGAGCGACACGCACTCCTTCCACCCCCCAATCCTCCGCCGCATATATCCCCCTATTCAGTTAATGAAAGTTCCTGCCAGACGTCGAGCACTCGAAGTAGAGTCGGAGTGGAGTTTATTAAAGATTTTCCCGGTTTGCTTAGGCATCATAAATACCTATAAGTATTATTAAGTGCCTTTTCTGGCGATTAGTCTGGGTTAAAGTGTTCTTGAGGAGCCATTGAAGGGTGGAAGGTGAAGAAGGTGAAAGAGACCCAAGGGTTTGAATAGTAAATAGTTGAGGGTGACTTGTACCTATGAATATTTAGGCTAGACTTCTGGTGAATAATTCAAGAGTGAGGCCCTCTCAATAAATCATAAGTAGAATTAATTTGTTGAGTGTAATTTATTTATTAATTTGAATTATCTATTTTACAACTCACTAGAAAACATGCAAAGCAATTATTACTCCACCTTAAGTTTGTTCCAAAGTTTATATATCTTTAAATTTAATGCTGCCAACCTGTTATATGATTAATCATAAATTGGTTAAATTTACGTTTAGCTTTTAATTGAATTAGTTGACTCCCCGCATGTCTGCAGGTCGTAGGAATTATAATTATATTATTACAGCTGCACGTGTGTGTACACGCGAGTGCGGGGGAATATAATTGATATTCTAATTAAAGAAAATAAAGTGCATTATGCCAGTTGCTTTGCAGGATAAATTTGCTCGGCATGACTGATGGCCTGATTAATTTTGCCCATTTGTCATTTCGGCTCGAGACTTCACACAATTTGAGGTAATTATGGACAATAATAGAAACCTGGCTCTTGTTATTTATATGGGAAGACTAAGCTCAAAGTCTCTGCTGAAATATACTTTGTAAATATTGTTGCAAAATTCCCTCGAGTCAACTGAATATAGAAACTTTTGACTTTCCGCGCCCTGCGATTAACCATCTAACCAGAAACCCGCTCAATGGAATCCGATCGATGGTAGCCAAGCTTTTCTTCTGCCACTCTCATCTCTTCTTATACTTTATGCCATATTTTTTTTGCCCACCCATTTTCCTTTCTTTCTTATTTTTTTTTATTTTTGCGAAATATGCAAATGAAAGTGCGCCTGCAATGCAGCAAAAACTGAACTGAGCTGAGCTGACAACTGGGGAGCTGTTGGTTTTGGCAGCGGAGGGGGAGAGTAGGGATCCAGGGGAGCGGCAAGGATAAGAGGGAGTGAAACGAGGAGTGGCAGACGTGCTCCTGTTTTGTGGCTGCAATGACAACGACCAGGACAACGATGATGCACTCGTTTCCAGAGGCAGGACAAACGGATTAAATACTCTTAAAAAAATAATTAAAAGCCATCGGGGAGTATTACACCAGAGGATAGGACATAGCTTATAGATAAAGGTTAATTTAAAAGCTTAGCTAATACATTTTAATATACATTTGACAACTTAATTGTATTTATCTGTATTTATATTATAAAACTCATTAGGAAAAATTCGAAAAGAAAGGTATTTTTTAAACCAAAGATTTCTTACAAGTAAAATTAATCTGTGGCACGTGGAAAAGTATACTCTCCTAGGGTATGGCAGCTCCAGACTGCAACTGAAATAAAGACGGGGGACAGGACTCTAAACTGGACCAAGAGACGGATAGACATACGGTCCATGTCCATAGAGGAGGAGACCGAGGAGGAGACCAACTTCCGCCTCTGATTGCAGATTAAGCACGTTCTGGGACAACTGCCAGGGATGTCGATGTGACACGGCCTGGATGGGGGGTTTGCGGGGCTGCGATTGATGCGTATTGATGCTGCTGGCGTCTGCGAAACATGCAAAAAACATCTTTATTTGCTCAAGGCTTCGCATCCGGTTGAGTCGGTCCCCGGTCCCTGTCCCTGGGGGTGCCTATGAAAGCCCACGAGTAAGCCCTCCAACTGAGCCGCATCATAATTTCCTTGTCTCGTCTGCGATGTCTGGAAAAATTTGCATTGTAAGTGAAGCCTTGGTCGGGCCATAAATTCTTGGCTGCCAGCTCGCCCCACACTTTTCCGAGAGCACAATAACAATAACCATAACCAGTCCGGAACAGTCCAGCCCCCTTTTGTGGAGCGTTTTTCCAATGAGTTTTCAATGGACTCTAATAAAATTAATTGCATTTTGCATTTTGCCTGTCGAGTTCTTTATATAGAGAAATCGGAGGCGGAGAATCCTGGCTGAGCTCGGGTTGAGCTCATGTGACAGTCAGATTTGGATTCGAAATTGCAATTGCTATGCCGAGAGTTCTGCAGGATACCCGGGGGGTTGAGATTGAGGGACACTGTTGGCATTGTGCATCTAATCCGGCGGACGAAGCTGCAACCAATGGGTTTTTTTGGCCTAATGGATTTCTAGACTAAATACGATTATCAGTGGGTTTTCTTTTAAATTAATTGAATAGTATTTTGCAATCAGAATAGGATTCCAATAAGTCTAATAGAAGAACTTCTATCAATAAATCAAACTTAGAGCCAAGAAAATATGAATAGTAAATCAATAAATAAAGTGGTTTCCATAAACCCAGCTGTAGGAAAGCTAGTAAGTAATTTGCTGGGTATTTGTCGTTTTTAAAGGTTTAAAATTAACTACTAACCTCAGAATACCTCCAGAACTCTACAGATCAATCTATTTTCCAGACTCTTCTCAGAAATAAGCTACCCGCGAAGCCTTGAAGAGTTTATTAGTTGCTTATGAAGACCACCCCACGCCGGAATATTACTTAGCCCGACTTTGGCCATTGCTCACCCCATTAAAAAGCCATAATGATATGCAAAGCTAAACTTTGCTCGGTAAACTTCTGCATTTGACACCCAAGGAAGCCGCCCTTTATTCGAATTAGATTTCGAGCACAACTAAAACCCCAGAAAGGAACTCATTTCGGGGAAAAGGGAATGCAAATGAAGGGGGCGGGCGGCCAACTTTTGTCTGCGGTTGACATTTGTTGCCCTCGGGCGGCAAATGAAATCATTTAAAAATCAACAATAATTAAGTAGCAAACTTTTGTCAGTGGCGGCGGCTCTGTGCAGCTCGTTCTGCCAAGGTAAAGCGGTGGATTCGTAGGCACTCTGAGTGATCCCCTTTCGACCATAACTACGACGTTTACACGACATCAAATGGAAAACTTTCCGGCTCCGCCAGCAGCACAGAATTCCTTGCTGGCATTCTGGCATTGGCTCTTCTTAATTAAGCCCAGGTTAGATGACAAAACTTTCCAATTTCTGGCTTATTAATTACCTAAGGGGTCGGGGCCACAACTTCAGGTGGCTCCAATTGCGCACTTGTCAAAAATACCTCCAGCTCAGCTGTCAGTCTTTCCATTTGGAGTTCCATAAATTACAAATAAAATTCTTGAGAAAGTCAGTGACCCTTGCAGGGATTTGTACTTGTGGAATCTTATAAGCAATATTTATTAATTAAATATAGAAACCTTTATAGAACTAATGGAAAATTTCTCTATGAATAAAGTATTAGTGGTACTTTTTCAAGACTTTGCTTAGTTTCTCCTGATTTAAAACCAAAATGTCTTTGTTTAATATTAAAACTCTAACAAATAACTTCTGTTAAAGACCTCGCAATTTTCAAAATACTCGTTTAAAGCACGCCAACAATTTGCAAAATTGAAAATCTTTGATGTTTCTTTATGACTTCAACATCTTGGGCATTTTCCCTTCCCCGAGGTTGTTGTCTCAGCGGTTCCTTAAAAATTCTCTTACTTCGTGAAGGAAAAGGCGCAGCGAGGAGGAGTTTTCCGCCTTTGTTCGGTGAAAACCTTTTGGCAACGCACTTTGTTTGTCTTCCGCCACCTGTACACAAACTATTCGAGAGTGCAAAATGCTAAATTATACTTAAGCCGCAAAAACACACCCACGTACATACAAAAAATACCAGTATATTTCCACAAAGTGTCCGCCAAAGCGGAGCCACGCACCGGCCGGAAAAAAAAGGGAAAAAGGAACTCAAACGACGCCGCCGCCGCAAAGCGGAAATGCACTCAAAGGAGCAAAGCCCACGGTGGGCGTGGTGCCGCGCCCACTTCTTCCTGTTCCCCCTGACTAAGCCGCCCCCGCGGCCGCCACACATCGACATCAACATCGTCATCGGCTTCAATGGCGGCGGCGGCTCTTCTTTTTCCTGCCTTTGTGCATTGTGCTCTCCATTTGTTTGTTGGCTGGTTTGTTTGTCGCTTCGTTGGCCGACTGGTTGAACGACCACAAAAACCAGGAAGCCAAGGTTGGTGCCAGGGGTCGAGGCATTGAATACCCTATAGAGCAGGCCAGTCATTAAGCGGTGTCACTACTTGCATTATTTAAGGTAAAACTCTGAAGAATACTAGAAGAAGTTTTGTTTTTCTCTGCTTAGTTGTATTATATTTTGTATTTATATTATAATATATAGATTATATAATAGATATAATATTTATATTATTATTTTTTATTATTATATATTATATTATATTTATATATGTATTATTTTTTATATGCAGGGAGTCATTTCCGACCCCATAAATCATATATATTCTTGATCAGCATTAACAGCTGAGTAAATCTAGACATATAAGGATGAAAAATAATTTTATCAAAATTTTGAAAATTTTACAAGGGGTTGCATCATTAAAATGTTCAAAATTTGAAGAAAAATTTCAATCTTTGTATTTTAAAATTTAATATGCAGATTTGTTAAACTTATAGAAACCAGCATAAAAAAGCTTTCCGATATGAATTTAAGGCATTTTTGGCTTAGTTGTGATCGATTTTCATGATCCAAAAACCTCCGTTTTCTGAAGTTACCTTCCCTTCTTCTTTATATATATTTTCACACAGTAAACTCAAATGTATTTTATGCCTTTATAATTTTTTATAAGCTTTACTTTCCACTTTGCAAGTCAGGTATAAAAAATGTCTTATTTTCTAGGCTTTCAAAAAAAAACCTTGGCTTAGCATGCTCACCAAAAATCTTTACAGAGACCAAAAACATCAAAAATCCTTTAAGTTCAGTGCCTTTTTCTGGTAATGAAATCTTACACTTATTTTTAGGCACTCCATTTTTCTCCCCTATTTCCACGCAGCCCACACAAACCCATTGTTTATTGTATTTTTGAACTCTGTTGTTATTTTTATTTTTAAACATGTCCAAAAATAAACTTGGAAAGGCCTTAAAAGGAAATGTGGGATTCACTTTGCTATTTCGATCTGACAGCAAGGATAAAGTGGATTTCATTGATTGCAAGAAAGTGTTGACACTTCGTTGTAATTGTGTAAGCTTGAAATAAAATTACATTAGTGGTTAGAAAAGCCAGGACAAAATAACATAATAAAGGGCTTTCTCTATTTGACCCATACTTATCCCTCCTCTGACGCAAGAGACATGTTAATCGTGGAAAGTAAGCTAAACCCACTTTCTTGGTTATGTACAATTAATGGTGGGTTTCCCTGACAGGCATTTGTGTTTGTGGGGGAGTTAATCAGAGGCAGGACTAGGTGGAAAATGTATACAAAGCTGAATCAAATTAATTTAAGCTTTAACAAGTGCGGCATTAAACTACTATAGTTTGGAAATTGAGAACTGTACTCGATTTCTACTCATTTAATAATTTAATGCTGGGATTTGACTTAGAATTAATCCCCAGACTGAGGCAGAACTGGCAGTATAAGGGATTCTCTGGTTCCTCCAGGCGTGCCCCACTTTCCAGCTGCTCATATTTCGGTTCTGCAATATTAATTTCATATCTCGATTTGTAAGAGCCAAATTACCCTGCTCGTCCTGCTCCCCCTGCCAAAGGAAAGCGTAGGGAGGGCCTACACAGTTTTCCGTCTTTGTCTTGGGCTGTTAAATAAGTTGGCAACTTTTCATTTCACTGCGGCATTGTCTCGAGTGCTGAGTTATATCGCCGGGGCGCAAGAGCTTTTCCACTGCCAGCACCCACCAACCAGGGCAGCATCTTTTCGCAGGGAAATAGAGACCGAAAGAATGGGTCCTTCCAACCAGGACACGTTCCTCAAGTCAGCCGCGTTCGCTTTCCCCCCACTTTCCACTTTCCCATTGTGTGGGCCAAACAAAAGCGCATTGTTCTAGTCTGGCTTCCTTCGATTTCCTTGACTTTTATGCACTTGCTGCAAGTTATTTATGTCCTGCCAGTGGCATTGAAACCGCGGAGCTGCGAACTGCAGTTTGGGGGGCTTATTAAAGTAGCACACACTCTGGCAAGCAAATTTTCTAAGCAAGCAACTATTTGGTTTTCCAGAGTTCGCGGAATGCCTGACAATGACCGAAATCAAAATACCCAAGCACATAATGCGCCACGAGGATGCCATGCTCGGCTGCAAGTTCGATCTGGACGGCGAGTCGCTGTACTCGGTGAAGTGGTACAAGGATGGCTTCGAGTTCTACCGCTATGTGCCCAGGGACATGCCGCCCGGCCAGGTCTTTCCACTGCCCGGAGTGGACGTTGAGGTGAGTAAATTACATTTTAAACGAAAAAATTCCTTTGAATATTTAAATGAAAACAACATTAGTACTCATTGCCAAAGTGTGCAATGATTTGATTTTCGTTAAATTCAAGTTGTGTTGGCTTTTAAATTTTTGTCTGAAATTATGAGCAACCGCAAATCCAAATTGTTGCAATCGCTGGAGGATTCTCTGCAGCCTGTCGATGAGGATGATGTCGTCCGCTTGATTGCCCATCAGATCCGCCAGCCCTTAAGCGATCCCCTTGAGATGAGTCGGGGGAAGAACGCGGATCTAAGTATCCTGCATCTGGAGGATGCTATGAAGTTCAGGGAATCAATGGAGAACTTTAATGTATCGCCCACCGCGGAGACCATCGATGAGGTGATGCCCGTGAAGGATCAGCATCTTGGTGAAATGCTGGAGGTCCTCAATGACCTTCTGCCTGAGGATGATGATGACGACGACGGCGAAGAGGAGGACGATGGGGATTATGATGAAGAAGATGAGGCGGAGGATGAGGATGTCGACTTTGAGAACAATGATAAAGCAAAGGCAACTCCAGAGAATGATTTTAAAATGGATCCTTTAAACAATTATTTTAAATAAAGAGCTCAAATATCAAAATAAATATAAGGGATTACCTTAAAAGGAATTATAATGATCTTTAAAAATCCTAATGATCCCAACAATGTTTATTCAAAATCAGAAAAAAATGAAAAAATCTTATGTAAGAAAACAAAGCTATAAATGCATTTCCACAACTTTTCAGAACCTTTTGTACTTTGACTTCTGACTAAAATTATAATACCCTTGGCAAGGATATAAACGTTACAAAAACTGGGCTCTTTCCTAGCTTGCTTTCACTTTTTTTACCACCATTTCCAACTTATTTTTACGTCCTTTCTCGCTTTTCTTTTCCAGCTGCAAAACTCAACGGACGTCGCTGTTGTCCTGCGCTCAGTTAGCCTTCAGTCAACTGGCCGATATCGCTGCGAAGTGTCCGGCGAGGCGCCTTCGTTTCAGACAGTTTCCGGTCACGAGGACATGATTGTTGTGGGTAAGTGAAAGTAGGTCCTTGCTGGGCAGGAGAAGAAGGGAAGACAGAGGAGAAATGGAGCGAGAGGGCAGAAGAAAAGCGGCAAGATTAATTGCACCGAGCGGACTAAGCGACGAAAAGTAATCTGTCTGTGTGGCCCCATGGCTGTCTCTCTCTCTCTCTATCTATCGCTCTCTCTATGTCTCTCTCTTTCACGGAGCAACTCTCTCTCTTTCACCGACCGTACACGGGATAAAATATTTCACATTTATTTAGTTTATGCCCGGCATTGTTTCTCGCTGCGATTTACAAATTCTCGGGCTGAAAACCTGTGCCAAAAAAGCCAGAGAAGGACAGCAACACAGTGTGTGAGAGAGATGGCGAGCGGCAGCCATCCTTTTCCAGAATGTCTATGTGTGTTTGTGTGTGTGTTCTTTGTATTGTATTCCTCTGGCAAATTGCCCATGTACGTGATGCAATTCTGTTGCTCACTTACTGCTCGGTCCTCTCGCTCGCTCACCAGCTGCCCTCTCGCTCCCTCCCCCAATGTGCAACTTAATTTGAAATTTTTGCGCAATCCAACAAAAATATGGCCAAACGCAATATGAAAAACGGCTGCCGAGGAAAACTTAGAATAAACGTGTTTAATAACAGCGGGAAAACGAGAAGGAAGCAAGCTGCTCGGGAAAAGAGATTTAAGATTTCGCGATTTTAGATGAGCCAGAAAGCTTTAAAGTTAGCAAAGGAATTTATAAAATGTGGAAATTGACCTTTGGTTTATTAATTTATAGAACAATAATATATATTTTTTACAATTTCTGCAGACTACTTTCTTATTACAAAATGTCTTCATAGGCATTTAGCTTTAATACGAAAGATTAGTTATAATTGTTTAATCTTAATACCTGAGAGACAACTGTTAATTGAAATAATTTTAAATATATTCAACAATTTTAAGTAGGAAATATAAATTATGTATGCCAAACAATCTCAGCTAAACCCAACACAAAACACAGGCTAATAGAAACAAAATAAGGCCCCCTTAAGTATGGAATATTGACACAGCTCTGACCCAGATATTCAATTGCGTAAACCTCGCCACGTCGATGATGATGATATTTATCAACGGTCAACTGTTTGAGTCAGGCAAATTTCACCTTCATTTCCGCCAGCCGGATCGTCGAGAGGCTTTAGAAGTGCGCAATCAAAATTGGTATATCGCATAATTAGGCTAACTAAATATTTCCTCGGCCGAGAGAAAGTGGGGGCAGAGCCAGCCAATCAGTGCTGCCCCCCAACACACGCTTCCGCTTTTCCAGTGGGAAATTACTCAATTACACTCAGACTTTAATGGCGAAAAATCGGAAGCGGGAAAAGTCAGAGGAGGCAGAAGAAGGGTGGAAAGCGAGGAAAAGCCGTTCTTCAACTAAACCTGCCGCCGGGTTCAGATGTAAGCGGATTAAATCAAGGCATAATGACTGCGACGATTTGCGGATCAATAAACTTAATGAATTTCTGTGCCGTGAAAGTGGAAAAAGTGGAAAAAGTCCTGGGCAATCCAAAAAGGCAATCGGCAAAAAGCTTCGCCTAGAAGAGACGTCAGAGAAAAGAGATAAATAAAGGGATATGCCAAAGGTATTTAAGTTGCTGCTTGCCAACAATCTCATTTAAATTACAGAAATATTTAACTGAAAAGGACTGGCATCTAATGCCGGCTTATGAGCCCTCCCTTGCGAAATAATTGAATGCAATTACAGGGGCGAAGCCGAGTGATGAGCCGCCAGGATGGGGCCAAATGTGTTTGACCCAGTTCCCTAGATTAGACAGCCTCAACGGTCGACAAAAGCGATAATTGCAGTGTATGCGCGGAAATTGAAATTGAAAGAGTGGGGGAAGGCCGATGGAAATGCGCTGGAAATGAACGGAAAATGGAGTCGCCCCGATCCAGTTGCATATGATGGGGCCATCCGGCCGGGCAAATTGGTTCAACGTAATCTCTGCTAGAAATGCGTGCTGCTGCACAGGTGGAAAATAAATGCTGAAAGGGTTAACTACAGCGGAAGAGGACTTATGACCCTCAATTTTAGGTATTGAAATAGCAAGGCAAACATTTACTAGCTAAACTAAAAATTCTACGAACCATTTATAAATATTTACTATACCACAATTCATATTTTGCTTGACAAATTCCCCTCATCGATTAGAAGAACCTTTCCCAACAGCAAAGGATTTGGGGTTGGCTTAACTCCAAAACCCCTAAAGAATCACGGCCAAACTTTAGCAACTCGTTTCTTTTCAATCAATTGCGTCCTTTGACCCTTTTGTGCGCCGCTGTGGCTGTGTGTTGGCCGAAAGGCTATTAAGGTGAAAAATTGTTAGTTTATTTAGGCATCCGATTTACTTAGATATTTGTTTCACTTGCTCAATTGAATCCATTGTCCGGCCGAAGCTCGAACAAAGGAGGAAGGACCGTGGGTCCGGGCCGCGCTAAGCAAACTGGAGCCATGTTGATCCCTTGTCCAAAAGCCCTCGGAGGCAAACAAAGCCGGACAATAGCGGCGGAGGAATAAAAATGCCCAGCAATTATTACCAATTGATACTGGGAGCCGAACACAAGAGGGGATGTTAAGCGGGGCCCAAACAACAAGCGAAAAAATGTTGGACATTTTGCCAAATATTAAAGGGACCCCAAAGGGAGCGCCACAAAATATCAACAGCTTAATCAATGTCAGGACAGCGTAAAAATAGTCGCTGAAAATAATAATTTATGCAGTTCGCTTCAGTTAAGCCGAACAATAAGAAGGCAGTGCGAATAAGGAAGGTAAAAGTGGAACAGGAACAAAGGAGAATAATTTGAAGAAAGGGCCAAAAGGAGGTATTTCTGGTGACCTTATTTTTGGACACTCCAATAAATAACGTCACCTGAAAATGAGTGTGCATCTTTTGCTACCTACACGAATTTACAGGAAATATATATTACAAAAAGGCTTACTGCTTGGAATTGGAAATACTAGCTATAATGTTTGTCAAGTCCTTGTAGAAAAACATTATTTCCATAAGGAAAAACCACAATTTTTTCCCTCCCTGTATACATTTTCCTATTAATCCCTCTCCTTCCCTCTCGAGGTGGATTTTTCAAAGTCCTGGCGCAATTATTGCCATTATTAAGAAGCGGATGGAAAAGTATGAACCAAGTATTCTTTTGTGCGATAAACGTTCAAGTTTCCTTTCATTTTCGCAAACTTTTCATCAGTGAGGAACTATCGATTATGCTTAATTGAAGTTTCGCTTTAGTTTAGTTTCGATTTTCACAGTTGTTGACCCAATTGGCAGTCGGCCAGGTCAGCCAGCAGACATGGCTCTCGCCCGATTTTCCCCGCATTTTTCCCCCCGCACTATCAACATCATCTGTCCAGCAGCCGGAATTCTGTGGGCATCACACATACCCATTGACCCACAAAAAGCAAACAACTAAAAAGAGAAACAAATCAAATGCTACAACGTGCAAAAAATTGCGCACCAAGGAGCAGCTTTGAACATTTCCGTATATTTATTATGTTCCATTTTAGTTGGGCTTTAAATAAATTTACATTGTTCTCGCCGCTGCGGATTGGGATCGATTTAATTGTTCCACCGATGATGGCACGCAAAAATTGACTGGCAGTGGAATAGAATTTGTCTGAAAACTACAACCAAATCAGCCATCAATCTTGTTAAACCAAAACAGCTTTATTTCACTGTGGGAGGTCAATAATCAAATGACAAAATCTTTGTTTATTTTGTGGTTGTATTTTGGGAGTATCAAGAGGATTAGGAGTATATATTTGGTGGAGTGGTTTAAGCTGCATAGATCTACACTCGACCATTAGGAGAGTGTATGAGTTAACAATTATTAAATCTATTCTTTAATTATTTTTGTATTTAAGTTTTAATCCATTCTCGCTTTAAGGGGGTTTTGAAATGATTGTAATTGTTCTATAAATCAGTTTAAATAATGTTGCTCTTCCTCCCGATTACCACCACTTACTCCAACCATTTAGCTTCATCCATTTAATCCACAACTCTGATTTCCTTTTGGACTTTCAGTGACCCCAAAGCATGGACCACAAATCACGGGCGGGCAGCCCCGCTACCAAATTGGCGACATGGTGCGCGTCAATTGCACCTCGGCGGCCTCGAAGCCCGTCTGCCATCTGAGCTGGCTGATTAACGGGATGCATGCGAATCGCTCCTTCCTGCGCCCCTACGAACCCCTGATTGTGGGCCGCGAGGGGCTGGAGGTGGCCCGGCTGGGGCTCGAGTTCCGGGTGCGCGGATGACATTTCAAGCACGGCGACATGAAGCTAAAGGTGAGCTAATGGGGGGTCTTGCACTCAATTGAACCAGGACACTGGACACATCCTTGCAACACTCTTTTCATTACAAAATAATATAAAAACCAAACAAAAATCAAGCAAAGTTAATAAATATCCGTTTGTAGTAAATAATATCAACGTTCAAATAACCAATTTTAAATAGATTATCCCTTAATTAAATATTCATGACACATGAGTTATTCCCTTCCAAAAAAACCGATCCTCTGTAGGGGTGTCCTGTCATCGTATCCTCACGATATAAACTGATTTTGGTACTGGGACAGGCCATGAAAATTGATACATTCCTTCGTTCGGGAGATGGCCATGCCATTCCATACATATTTGCCAAGCGCGCTGTTGCTCTGATTCAATTTGCGACAACATAACATGGCAGCTCATGTTGATTATTATCCATTCGGACCCAGTTGGGGCAGCCACTCACCCCGGACCACCCCCTGGACCAGGGGAGCGAGCCACCCCCGCCGCCACTGCGAGTGCAAATGTATGTCGAACAAGCCACAAAATTTCATGCGAACGCTGGCGGCATGTCCAGTTTTGACAGTGGAAGGAATCATATTTTAGTAATAATAATTTTCCTTAGTTTTCAAGAAAAACTTTAAATAAAACCACTAACGAAAGCAAAGTTATCTGTAAATTTGTTTTAGTATCAAATCTCTTTTTTTTAATTATCATATTTTCTTTTGAATTCCACTGACTCCGGTCCCACTGTGCACCGACCATTGGCCAACAGTGGCACGAATAATATTTTAGTAATAATATTTTTCCTTAGTTTTCAAGAAAAACTTCGACTTAAATCACTAACGAAAGGGAAGTTATTAGTAAATTTGATTTTATATCAATTTCCATAATATTTTCTCTTAAATTCCACTGACTTTGTACCACTGTGCACCGACCATTGGCCAACCGTGTGGGTCACTTCCCCGTTTGCATATGTGGCAGTGGCGGTGGCGGTGTGTGTGCACACTTGTGTGGTTGTTTGTGCTCTGCGGAGATGTATGCGGGTCATTTTCGGGTTACTCGTTACTCCTGCCGTGCGGGAGGAGTTAATGAAAGCATAAAACTTTTACTGCGCCGTCAAGAGAATGTCCAATCCGCTGCAGTCCCCATTTCCCAGCTACCCATTTCCCAGCTCCCCCCAGCTTCCAGCTCACATTTCCCCACACATTTATCAATGTACACAGATTTGATGAAAGTTTTCCCTGTAATCCAACTGCAGTGTGTCGCCAAAATCTCCTCCGTGTACTGGCAGAGCAACGAGGAGAGCGTGGAGAGCGACAAGCACCAGCGGATCCCGGTGCTGGAGTCGCGGGAAACGGTCATGTCCAAGTCCCGCCAGTCCCTGGACAAGGTGCAGTCCTCGCTGGAAGGTGAGTGAGATCATCAATCATCCGGTGGTTAGTTGTGGCTAACTGAAGGACACTTGCAGAAATTACTATAACAATATTAATTTAAAAAGGACCAAGTAGATCAAATAGCTTATTAAAGCACTCTATTCCTTAAATACCTTAAATAAACAGCTGTGTAAATTTTTTTAAAATACATTTTGTTACTTCAAGTTTGTGAAACCCTGAGTCTGAGTGCACTAGCAACAGTTGTGCCCGCAAAAGTTTTGACCAACGCTAGCAATCCATCCAGCCTCCGGGCCCCAGCTCACCCCCATTACTCATCCAATCTCTGTCTTCTCTACCGCTCCCTCTGACCACAAACTAGATAAACAACTGAAGAAGAGCCGACGCCCCGCAGCGGCGACTTCGGCAGCAGCGGCAGCAGCAGCAGCAGCAGCGGCGGCGGCGGCGGCATCGGCATCCTCCAGTGCATCCACATTGCGGTGGAGCTCATCGGCGCCCTGGTCACGCATATTAGCTTCCAAATCAATTGCACGCATTTCCCTCTACGCGCTGCCAGTCTTAATAGCGTTTCTGTGTAGCTGCTCACCCGTCGTGGGGAGTTGCTGTCAGAGGAGAGGAGGCATCAGCAGGAGCAGGAGCACCAGGAACAGGGGCAACAGCAACACCGAGGATATGGAAAGGCTCACAAGCAACACAAACAGAAGCCGCCTGTCGAGCCAATTAAGCGCCGAGAATGCTGCTCAGCGGAGATAACAATTAACCAAGAGGTTTGCCATCAAAAGGCCCGGCTACTTGGCCTAAAATCTCATCCAGGTTCCAGTGTGTACATATTTGAAAATATAGATACATGTTTTGGCCACATCACGTATACGCCGCGTTGCCGGCCCGCTTAAACTACTGTATGTACATAGCCATATTTACTATATATCCAAAACGTGTGTATATCCAAAACGTCTATTAGAGCAGCATTAGAATGCGGTTGTTCCTCTCTGTGGGCTTTGTGCTTGTCACTCTTAGGAGAAATGCTCAAAGGTGTTGCAAAAGAAAAGAATGTATGTAAGGAAATTAATAAGAGTAAGTGTATGCATGTGTCATGTTTCGAAATAAGCCTAAAACTGTTAATTTTAATAAACTCAAGTAAGTAGCCAAAGTTGTACCATTTATGTCTTCTGAATAAGCGGGAACTTAGATGTATTTAGGCTTTAAGAAATGAAATTATAATCGTTGAATTATGAAAACTAGTATCGATATAAGGGAAATGTTTTAATTAGGAAAATTATTTTAAATGACTTCTTATCGAATAAACTAGCAAAGATTAACGTAAGATAAGGTTCTTTTCTTACGAGTGCAAGAAAATCATTTGATTCCTTAGTTACCTTATTATTTTCTTTTAAACCTTGTTAAATTTTTACCTATGTAAAATGTATAATTAATATTTAATTCCTTTTGTTCTTATTTTATATCTTTCTTTCCAAATGGTTATCTTATACCTAACCCTTTATATTTTGTTAATGTAGAAATATATCCCCTTAGTTTATTTAAGATACTTCTCCAGTGTCAGTGAAATGCCCTCTTATTGTCATATCTACCCACGAATTAAATCATTTCACTGCACTTAAACGTATGACGCACAGCTTAAGGCATATCTCTGCTAAGAATATCTTTGTCTCTCTCTTGTACGATGAACAAATTGTTAAATGTTAACTAGACTAAGGCCCATAACTAGTGCAATGATATCCAACCTTAGAGAAGTGTAAGCCATGAGAAATAAATAAGAAACTGTGTAGCAATGTAAAATATATGCAGATAATGAATGTTATTAAGTCTTTAAAAAATAAAGAATGCAAAAAAAGAAATGAGGAAACCTGAATTTTGCTGGGAGTGTCCCAAAAGAAGACCTGATGGTATATTTTAAGGACTTCTTTCTGTTATTTAATACCCAGTAAAATGACAGTTAAGAGGGGTATAACTAAGCGAAAGAAATATAGAAATAAAAGGGTAAGTACCTTGGGGTATAGTATATAATATAAATTATTTACTCCCTACTATTTTTAAAGCCTAAGTTGTAATTTAATATTTTAAACCAGAACCAGCATAGAATTTATAAATATATATTTATATAAGTTACTGAGTATTTAATATTTCAAGGGAATTTTTCAGTCCTCTTATCCTCCCAGCCTTTGTGAGCGCTCTTGACCTGGAACAGGGCACCGAGAACCCAGAACCGAGGACGACGAGCGATGAACAGACGTTGCCCGAGATTCGTGCCAGCAATTGTCCTTGCCGGGCATTCTTTTCGCTGTTATACTCTCTTTTTATTGTTGCCGGCAGTGTCATAATATCTCGCCTTGGCGCTGCGATGGCATTCATGTCGTTGCTTCATTTTATTGTTATTATATTTACTTGTCGGATTTGCTGTGTGTGTCCGCCCGGACCACCCCTATCCCATAGATTTTGTTCATATTTTGATGGGGGGAGAGGAGGACCGGCCCCCCGACTTGGCGATGCGTGTGCCATGCACTTAAACATTTGATTACGTGTCATATATCAACACATTGTACGATTGAATTTTCGCTACGCATGCGGTGGCTCCTCCAAAACCGGGCCAGAGCCAGGGGTTTCCCTGACTGCCACTTTTCCAGTCGTGATTGGGCGCTATAAAGAGCCTGATTCCGGGCCCCGGGCCTGAGTGCAAGCAGTTAAGAGCGCCGGTGAACAACATTCGTATCGCTAACCATAAATGTGAGCAGCGCTCGTATTGTGTTCTTGCTTATCCAGACTGCCTTCTTTATGGCGGGTTAATGACTGCAGGAATACTCCAGGCCAACTCGACGAATGAGGAATGTTTATTTTGATAAGTTCCAAGGATCCCCGGGCTATTTATGGGCACAAATTAGTCGCCAAAACTTGGCATATTTATCACCAGAAATGGATATTTAATGCAGAGACTGTGTTAGGTATAAAAAATGAATATTTGGAAATATCTAGATAGGATTTTTAAACTAAATTTATGCTCAGCTTAATATTTTGTAGTTTATTCCTTCCTTTTCCTTGACTTAATTTGTGATATTTTTCTTTAAATTAGGAAGCGACTTAGCTGATTAACTTTTAATCCATTTAAGGACCTTCGTGGGTCACAATTTGTGTTCCCTTTAAAGCTTTTCCAGCAATCAAAAGTCAGGAAAAAGGGCTCCTTTAGGGCTGCGTTGTTACTGGGATTCCCCTCATTTTTTCTGAGCCGAGCTGAGCCCATTTAGCTCTTTTGCTTATTTGCTTAATTTCACAGCGCTCGCTTCGCATGCACAAAAGGTCCTGGCAAAGGGAGCGAAAAAGGAGCGCGACATATACATATATAGTATATGTATACAGTGCATTCAGTGACATTCAGTTGGAGGCCTTCCCCGGGACAGTGTGTGTTTGTGTTGTTGCCCTTTATATTTATCACAGCCACTTGCATTGCATTTTGTTTATATGCTTTTAATGCAATTAGCACGCTTTTCACTTTGATTTACGCCCGGACGGAGACTCAGAATCCGGATCGCAGGGGGCGAGCAGAGGGAGTGAGTACTTGACAAAGGGGACAAAGTGACTGAATGCCAGAGTGAGTGACGGAGACGGAGATGAGCAGATAGCAGACAGAGGAGGCGCCCTCACACATGCGACGGCGACGACGAGTGCATTTTCCCCCTCAATTCCACGCTTATCCCCCGGCTTTTCCCATATTTATGAGAGGGCCGCTTTCATCCTTTGTGCTGCCCATTTTAGCATTTGTTGTGCAGTCGCATTCCCAATGCGCTGACTCCCTTCTCAGTCATTATGCAACTCGTAATTATGCCGGAACTCGGCGCCTTCCATTTAATATTAGTCGGGAATTCTAGCAAATTTCAAACAAATATTAAATAAAATTATTTGAGCAAACAGAGCTCTTCTACAAAACTATTTTCCTGAAGAGAATTAATTCCAAGATTTTAGAAAATATGAAAAACAGAGGATACTTTTAAGTTCTACTATATAAATATTATTATAAACTTAATTAAACTGCAAATAGAAGAGCTAGCTTGTGTTTTTTTCACAGTTTCGGAAAGGAAAATTGTCAAAGGCACTTTCATATCTGTCTAAATCGAGTTATCACACCCATTAACTGCCTCATTTCTTAGGGTAATAATAGGAAAAGACTTTCTTTTTTCCACAAATGGATAATGCCAAGGACTTGCCGCACATTACCAGTGGCTGGCATCATAACTCCCATTTGCGTTCTGTTTGCCTCGACTGCATCTGCTTATGCATTTTCATTAGCGTCTCGTCTGTGTCAACGTCACTGCCATCACTGACATTGGAGTGCTTTGACCCCCTCGCATTTTCCAGCACTTCCCTGCCCCCCTACCTCTCCCTAAACTGATCCCCTCAGTGCTCCCAGGACTTGACGCTTTTGTGCTTCTTCATCTTGTTCAGCTCTAATGCATATTGTTTGTGTCCTCGGGCGTAATTTGCTGCCTGGTTTGTTTGCTTTCGCTGCTGTTGCCGCTCTTGGGCACCATTTTAATTACGATTTGCTCACTTACATTTCATTCGGCGGGGCTGCTAATACATGGCCCGCAGCTTCCTCCGATTGACTGATTGAGTGACTCGCTGACTGACTGCCTGCTGATTACACTTCAATCAGCCCGAGCGCGTAAATATCAATCAGGGCCTCCGGTGTGGGGTTTGAGAAAGGGTTAAGATGGCAGCGGACTAGGAGATGCCGCCGGCAAAACTCATTTAAAACTAATCAACAAGTAGCGTGAAAATTGAACAAGCGGCTAAGAGACAAGAGTCAATGAACGAGGGAAGTTGGTTTAGGGTTCGAAATGTATATACTAATTCCATTGGCTCACCTTAAATACCGATTTAATTGATTCCTAAATGCAGGAGAGATGCCTCATCACCTTGGCTGTAATTTAAAGTCCCATCGAACCTCTTAGACATCCGTAATTCCACCCACACAGCACATTTCTGGCTCAACTTAAGCGCTTAACAACTTGTCCGTGAGCCCACAAGATCCCTGAACAATCAGTGTGCACCCCAGGATCCAGCCAGAGCACCCGGCTCCATTATCCTTTATCGTCTCGAGTCCTGGACCCATCCATAGATAATTCCAATTGAATGCAATGGCAGGCGGAGGGCAGGGCAGGGCAGAGGACATGCAGCAATTACATAGTGATGCTTGCAGAGAGGCCTCCAGTATCCAGTCTCCAGTTGCTTCAGTTTGCCACTTGCTTGTCCGGCTTTTTGTTAATTTTTTAATACCCCCAATCCGTTCTCCTTTTGGCCAGAGAGAGCTCCTTGGATTGGATTGGATTGCCTCGTACATTGTGCAGAGCAATTTCCATTAATTTTGTGTGCAACTCAACTGAAACGTAAATGAACAAAGGAGCCAGGCTTCAGGTGAGCACGCATCCTGGATGCGGGGGGGATTCTAGGAGAAATGTTTGCCATTGATAAAATTTACTAAGCTCTCTTAGTCTCTCTCTCTCCCTGGACAAGGTCCCAGGTCCAAGGAGCAGGATATCGCAGGGGAGGCTAAGACAAAGGGCTTTGGGGGGCGGGGCTATCAGCGGCAACGGGTGTTGATTGTGCTAAATAACTGCACAACAATGGCCTAAGTACGTTGATAGAAAAGTAATGAAAAGCCAGGGGCAACCCAGGGGGAACAGCAAAAAAATAGAAAGAACTTTGCGAGGTGGGGAGGAGGTGGCCCAGTTGATTGGTTGCCCAACAAAGGCTAATTCGCTGGCTGGCCCCGGCACTAGCAATAATTGGTAAAAGTCAGGGCTTCAGCAGACCAACAACACCAGCAACAGCAACAGCTGCGATTGCAAAGCAAGCAGCCAAATCAAAATGTAAAAATTTAAACCAACACGACCGCATTGATACCTTAAAGTAAAGTAAATATCTTAGCAATAAAATAAATTAGGAAGCTCCAAAATTTAATTAAATATATATCAGTTCAAGCTTCCAATAAATATATGATTAATATTAATCTCTAAGACAAATCGAATTATCTTTTCATTGATTTGTTAATTAATTTTCTTCTCAAAGCCTAAATTTAAAACATTTCCTTTACCAGGAAAATAATATTCCTAGTTAGTCATCCTTAAGAAACTTAAAATAACATCTTGTAATAAATTTAAACTTAGTTTTCTACAGAAGAAACCGTCTCAGAATTTCAAAACTAACTCTACACCAATAAGAGCATCTGAAGAAGGATACAAGAAATTGCCACTGAACAACATGGAGAAAATCGAAAAACAAAAGACGAAAATTGTGTAAAGTGGTTTTATGGGGCAACAAAATAGAAAAATAGGATTTACCACACACACAGAACTCGGCAATGGCAGATGGAAGCACTGGAAGCTGGGACTGGGACTGGGACCTGGGACCTGGAGATTGGTCCGCCTTAAGGTTAAAGTAAAGATTGCAGCAGCGGCTCAAATGGATTTACGTGTTGCGAATTTTAATTAAACGATAAAAAAGAGCGAAGTGAAAAAATTACGGACAGCAGACGCAGACACATCTCTCAGGCCGGGGAAATAGATGACCAGGCCAGAAAGGAACCAGAAAGGACGAGGCCGGGGCCAGAACGGGACAGTGGAGAGCGCACTGCGTGTGCTTAGTAAAAATTTATGGGGCCAAGTCTGGCCAGATGGAAAAGTTGCGGGGAAGCCAAGTAGCAGTAGCATCATTTGGCCATTGTGAGGGTCCTATTTCTCACACCCCATCTGCACATTGGCCACTTTTCTGTGTAAGTTAAAAAATGTATGGTACATGCCCTGCCGTCTTATTTATTGGAATGGAAATACTAAAATATATTTAACTGCTTAAGTTAAATATATTTAAAATATAATTTGTTGAAATGCATAAGATAATATAACTTAACATTAAAGGTTTAGCTTTGAAATATGTTTTATTAAGAAATAAACTGGAAATATGCAAATAAAAAAGAGTTTTGAGCAAATGAAACAAGGTAAAATAGTTTAAAAAAGAATGAAAGTATTTGTTACAACTAGAGATTAAAATTTAGCACAAAATTTTACAAATAAAATAAGAAAACCATATTATATATTATATTTATAATGTACTATATCTTCAATATAAAAATCAAGAAAGGAAGCTAACTTCGAAAATCCGGGATTTGTATATGAAAATCCATCATTACTAAGCCAAAAATGCCTTAAATTTAATTTGAAAAGCTTTTTTATACTATTCTTTAAAAGGTTAATAATTCTGCTTATTAAATATTAAAATTCAAAGATTGAAATTTTTCTTGAATTTTTAAAAATTTTAATGATGTTACCCCTTATAAAATTTTGAAAATTTTAATAAATTTTTTTTCCCCCTTGAGATGACTAGATCGAATCAGCTGCTAATGCTGATCAAGAATATATATGCTTTATAGGGTCGGAAATGACTCCTTCACTTTGTTTTTAACTTTTAAAAGAAATTAAAATTATATAAAAATGCTCAAAACAAATTACATTTTCAGTTGAACTCCCCAACAGTTCCCTTACTTTCTTCTTCTATTCGTTGCGGTTTGGTGGTGTAAATTTTAATTTACGAGCTTGTATATTCAATACGCTCAGCTCTTGCCTGCCCTTGTTTTTATTCGCATCCCGGCGCCCCCTTAAATGTGATTAACATTAAATCATATGGGCGGGGCGGGGTGGTCCGTGGTCATATCTCTGACAAACACCTGACCACTCGCGAACATCGCCAATCTCTTTGGAACCGCCACCATCTCGGGCAGCTTTTCCTGCCCTTCCCCATCCCATTGCCGGACAATTACACTTGGCCCCTGCCATTCATTTTCACGCACGTACGATTTTTTCGCACACAATTTTCACCTCTGCGGAAAACCGAAAATGAAAAACAATAAATGCAGACGGCGGCGAAGAGGGAAAGCCGTAGGGAAAGGCATTTAAGGATACGCACTTTGTTTGCTAATTTTCCGCTGCCAGGGAGATCGAGCGGCTTATCAACGAGCCAAAAAAAAAATAAATGCCATTAGCTCTGCGGCTCCTCCTTTTCCCACAAAAAATGGAGTGGGTCCTGCCACTTCCTTCTGGTTTGGGAACTTTCCAGCAATTTGTTTGATTTGCCGCTTATTGGACTTTGCGTTTTGCATGGCAATAAACATAAATTATCAATATGAAGGGGGGGCTGGTCAGGAAGTGCTGACATTTATTTATGCCCATAAGTAAACTAAGAATATATTGGAGATTAAAAAGGGAGTTTCCACGAATAAGAAATACAGTTTTTTGGAATCAAAAAATTAGCTGAATCAACGAGCATAATGTAATACGTCTTTTAGCACAAGTTTCGTTAAGAGGCAGCCATAAATTAATCACTTGCCATAAATGTTTAATGAATAAATATTTCCAAATTAAATATTTATCTCAATTTAGGCATCCACAATTAAATTTAGAAGCTTTATTAATGAATCATTCGAAGTGCAAATTGAATTAAATTGAACTCAAATGATCTGTGGGAAATTCCATCAGCAAAGAAACCGCTAAAATACCCGTCGAAAAGCGCGGAAAATCCATAAAAAGTCCACGATAAAACTCTGCTCACACTTTAAATGAATTAAAATGCTAAAATCCGATATGCTTAGAGGCTTAACGTCAGCGGCGAAACGAGACAAAAAAATTAATACAACGCGGGAAAAAGCGAAGTAAAGCAAGAGCAAAAGTTGCTCGATATATGGGAAAATTTCGAAACCCCGTCTGCGCCTGACCTGTGTGTCTGTGTGATATGTGAGCTCTTGTGATATACATGAGCACTTTCTAAACTGCTTAAAATATTTTGTTGAAGCTGAACAAAAAAACAAAATCAACGAAAACCCAAAAGTTATCCTTTCCCATCCCCTGGCCTCAGCTTCCCTCGAGCTGTTCAAACGATTTTCAAGCTGCTAAACGAGAGGTATCGCTTTCCCATGTGCTCAGCTACACTTCAAAAATTATTTGGTCTTAGTTCCAACATAAAATAAATATTTAATTTTGATAAGACAATATAATTCTACTTTGAAATAATACAAAATTCTAAGCCATTCAAAGGGGAAACCTTGTTTTTTGTTAAGACTTTACATTCTTATATTTTCATACTTTTCCTGATATACATTTGATACAAAAATATATCGATTTTGTAATTAAAGTCTTTATATTAAGTTTTAGAGCTTAAGTCCGATTTTTCTCTGTATCCACTCATGAAAAGTGAGGTGCACCTGCACGACGATGTATCTTTCACTTTTCCTGCATGTGGCAATGAACCGTGAAACCGTAAAATGTTATGTTCTGAAAATCTGAAAATTTTAGCGCGCTTCAAAGCATTTTGCCCCGCTTACCTGAATACCTCTTTACCCACTGCTGCTACCTGTACGGCTGCTGTTTGGCCGGGATTTTCAACCTGCCAATAATGTTGTGTGCGTTGCGCTTGGCTTGGCATCTGCACCTGAATTTTCCTGGGATCGAAGCTGCATGGCATCTCCTTTCTGCGGTGTCTGCCCCATTGGGCTTTCGTTCCCCCCCCCCCCCCCCCCAGAAGTTGCCCCGTCGTTGCACATACCCAGGGATGAGATGAGTGCCGAATCCTGGGCAAACTTTTGATTATATCGATTACATGGGGCTAAATGCCGAAAATGGATCATTTAGGAGGTGTAGTTAGGGGAGAGTTTAGAAGTTTAAAATTGCAAGTATTAAGATCTAGTGGATACTCTTTACTAAACTAAGCAAACAATATTTATTAATTAATATAAGAACAACTCCAGAAGAGCCTATTACTTGTACAACTGTATTTCACCTTAAAATTGATTTGTTTCTTTAATATTTCCTTATTAGCTTGCCGTTTACAATACAGTTTAAATAATTAAAGTTGCTTGCTTAATTAGAAACTTACTTATATAAAATTTGATTTATTAAAAATGTTGAAATACAAATTAACCATCAATAGTGCCTTATTATTTACAGAGGTAACAAAACACCCGCACTCCCACTCCCAAACTACACCCACTTATCATCTGCTTTACGGCCAAGAGCGTGGGGAGACAGTGGCTAAAACTTTGTACTTTCCGTCTACGTGTAGTGTATTTTTAGGAACCTTGTTAAATAAATTTAATATGGCTGCTGCTGCGGCTATCGATGGACATGACCACTTAGGGCTTGTGCATTTTTAATGAACACCCTGAACGCCCTGAAAGGTATTGCCCAGGCACGTGCCACCGCCTTCTTACCATACGGATACGGGTGTGCGAGGTGCATCATTCGCTGTGGTGGAAGTGGAACCCTCATGGGCTTCCCCCCTTTTTGGCCAAGTTAGCCAGCGATTTGCTTTCAAACTTTCAAAGAGCAACAGCCCCAGCACACTTAATTTACGAATAAACGCGCATAATTTTATATCTACACGAAGAGTGAGGTGCAAGGAGCAAGGAGGCCTTCCGCCCGGAGATCCTGTCCAAAAGTTGTTGGCATATGAAAAGGTTGCCAACGTGGCGTGTTATAATAATTTCTCAAGCTACGCATGTGTGGCAACGTGTGGGGTGTGACTGTGTGCGTTAGGTAGTTGAAAAGTTTGTTAACCAATGTCTGCTTGCGGGCGAGGCGCAAAATTTTCCTCAAGGTGTGCCTGGCACGCAACGCAGCACGCACACCCGCACACCCGCTCACTTGCACTGGCAAAAAATAGGGGGGAATAAATTAGGGAAAATATATGCTAAATACAAATTTATTTGTATTTTTATAAAGGCCAGACAATTATTTAAAAGCAGTGCTTTAAATTCTTAAACTAACCTCTAATGAAACATCAAGATAATGGGCACTTTTCAAGTATTTAAGCTTTTTACAAGCTTTAAAATTAAACTCTTTCGCTTAAATTATACTTAAAAAATTAAAATAAATATTTTCAAATTGATGCCTACTTTTATTACTAATTATAAATTTATTTGTATTTATATGAAGGCCAGAAAATTATAAAAAAAAGGAGTGCTTCAAACTCTAAAACTAACCTCTAATGAAACATCCATTTCTTGGGCACTTTTCAAGTTTTTAAGCTATTTACAAGCTTCAAAAATTAACTCTTTGGCTTAAATTTATATACAGTAGAATCCGGTTATAACGACTCCGCTTATAGCGTCCGACCGGTTATTACGACGAAAACTTGATGGCTTGGTTGGTCCCTATACAAACTTATATGAAAGGGCCTCCGCTTAGTACGTCTCCGCTTTTAGCGACGAACCGCTTATACCGACGAGATTTTTGACAATTCAACCGGTTATTGCGACGTGCCGGAAAAAAATACAGCGAAATAATGCCAAAAAATTTAAACTACAACCGACGGTGTCACCTACATCGATGTTTCGATATTTTTAAGAAAAAACATCGCTGTATTGATACCTCGCCAATGTTTTTTTCCGCTCTGGTGTGCAGACCTCATAGCCTATTCCCCGTTATATTTCTGTTTTTTTCTGTCTTTTCCAAGTAAAAAATGTATTTTAATTTGCAATTTATTAAATTTTTCGTTTTGATTTAAAAAATAATTTGTTTTATTTTAAAAGCTATTTCGAACATGGCAACCATAAAAAAAACAAAAAAAAATGTTTTTTTGCTCCTCCCGGTTTGTACGTCTACCGGCTATAACGACGTAAAATCGTCGGTCCCTTGAAAGTCGTTATAACCGGATTCTACTGTACTTATATTTACTACTTTAAAATAAATATTTTAAATTGATGGCTTTATTTATTGCTAATTTTTCCAAGTGCCTGCACGCCTTCTGAGGCTGTCTGACTGCTGGTCTTTTGTGCAAGTTTTTGCCATTTGCCTTTGCCCGAACCGCCACCGGTCCGTCCTTGCCCCTCCTGCGTCCTTCGCCCCTGCTGCTCTGTCTTTTGGTTTACGCTAAAAACTTAAACCAAACTTACACATACACAGGTGAGTGCACCTGCACGCATGTGGAACCCTTTTTCGCCTCCATTGGCATGTGCAGAAAAACTTTTTTTTTGGCCAAAAGTTTTCGCCGCGCTCAGAAATTGCTCGTTGGCGCTGTTCTTGTTGTTGTTCCTGTTGTCTTTGATGATGATGAAAGCGGCAAGGGGTTAAGGTGGGAAGGGGTTAAAGAGGTAAGGGGTAATGGGTGGCACGGGGGGGCGTTGGGCGTGCGCGTTGAACCGCAACTGAGGGAAACGCGAGCAGCGCAAACAATGCGCAATGAGGGCAGCAACAATAACTGGAACAATAGCAACAAATCAAGTAACAGCACGGCGGCGAAGTGAAAATAATAAAACGCCGGCAAGCCGAAAGGAATTTCAACAATTCAAAACAATGAAAAATTCTAGGGGAAAAGAAAGAGATTTTCTTTGAATAATGGGGAAACATTTCAGCGGAGATTGTGGAAATAATTATTATAAATTATAAATTGGTTTTAATCTATAATATTTTATGCTAATAAATAAATATTAATTCTAGCTAAATAGGAGCTTCAGAATTAACTACTTAATTTATGTAAAAAACATGTGGCTTCTTTGGTTCAATAAATAATATTTAACAATATTTAAATAAATAGTAATTCCAGCTGAATAGAACCTTTTTAATTACTACTTAATTTATACAAAAACATGTGGCTTCTAAGGTTTAATAAATATTATTTCAGAAAATAACATGATGTAAATTAAAAATATAAAATTGATGATAGGCCATTTGTTTTAAGTTTTTTTTTTAATTAAATATATAAAGAATCAATTTTTTGTAGGGAGTATATAATAATATTAATTTAAACACTTTGGTATTATTATTAAACCGATTTAATTAGAGTTCATTAGAGGATTTGCAGTTCACCTTACCGCTTCTAACATTTTCTTAGTCACAGCTCAGCATTAAGGTTTTAATCCTTTGAAATTTCCCTTTGCTGCTTGGAAAACTAGTTGGAAAACTTTCTGAAAAGTCTGCAACTTTTCTCGCGTTGACACACACACGAAACATTTGATTTTTGACTGATAGACTTGTTGCTAAAGGCGACAGCTCAGCTGCTCAGTTAACTCTTTCACTTACCACTTTTCCATATTTCCTGGCTTTCTTCGGGCAAAGCTCATATTGAAATAATTTCATGCCCAATCATCCATCACTCAATTAATAGCATTATGCAGGGCAACCTCACCTAACAGGGACAGGAACCGGCAGCCTTTAAATAGGAGCTTTTCCGGATATAAGCCAAGCAGGAATTAGTCCCTGTATCCCTTTGGCCCATCACACATGTGTCAGTGTTGACAAGCCGAGATTAGGGGTGTGTTTCTAGGGGTAACACATCATTTATACCTTGGCCTTTGAAGGTTTGAATATTTGTTACCCTGTTGAGTTGGAAAAATAATTTATTTTCTATCAAGTTATATTTTTGAAAGTAAAAATCAAGAATGAGAAACATTGTTTTACATGAAACATTATTTTATATGAAACTCCAGGCTTCACTTGCTTAATAACTGAATATACCCCTTGTCCTCCTGCAACGAGGAGAACTTTGTTGAGATTTAAAAGAACGACACGTGGACAGATGTCAAGCACAGTTTCAATGGGAGCCACACCGCCGAATGAATATCAGTGGGAAATTGTGGAAAAAAGGGGGCAAAGTGAGGCAGGTTGAGCCTTTTGTGGCACATTGGCAGGCGGTAGTTTCAACGTCAATTAGATGATGTTTACTGCATTTGCCACAAATTGACAAACTCGTCGTCGGTGGCACAAAGGGATTTTCCTACTGGCTCCCTTGGCCGGGACCACACAAAAGGCAACGAAAATGTATAAAAATATAAGTAAGGCAAAGACAGAAGAGCGAAAGAAAAAATAACAAGGAAAACCAAAATGAAAATTCAAAGTCAAAGAATATATATGCCAAAGCAGGCAGTGAAATTGTTGCTGTTTCTGGTTTGCGGCTATGTTCAATTCTGTTGACGTTATCAAAAGTTGCGGCAAAAATACGAAAAAGTAGAAACCAGGAAGCATATATATATATTTGTATATAAATATACCTATATATATAAGTATAAGAGTAAAAGGAAGAAAAGGATACAAGTAATTTGCCAAGGGCAATGTGGGCACAGCGGAAGTTAACATTGAAAAGGATTACGGCGTGCCAGGGACTCGTCTTTTGTGTCCAACTCCCGCTCTTGGCCGCCTCAATTTCTCTGTTTCTCTCAGGACTTTCTCCTTTCTCCCTTCTCTTCCCTCTTTCTGTATCTGTGTCTGTGTCTGTGTTGACAACAACCAGTTAGCATAGCCAGCTATTGGGCCATTTGTCGCTACCCCTCGGGTCCTTTGGTCCTTGGATCCTTTGGCTGCCAGTGTCTTCGGCTTGGCTCCCATTTCCCTGCTCCGGGCCAAGGTAAAAAGTCAAAGATTTTGCAGCAATTTGGATTTCGTTATTATAAGCATTGTTAACTCTGGGCACACTCGGAAATAAATAATATTAAACTTATCATTTTATTTGATATTAAACACTATTTAATTTACTCGTAAAATATCAAAGAAGAAGTTATTTTTTATTGAAACTATGGCAGTATTTATTGCTTTAATAATTATTTTTAAAATGTGATCTTAATCTTGTTTACATTACCAATTTGATTTGGTTATTTTAAAGATCTTCTATTGTTTTATTTTATACATTTTAATACCTACACATTTATCTATATATTTTAATTTAAAATATAATTTTCCTTAACTGTATTTACGCTTTCGTTTCCCTCTGCTTGCCATTGATATTCCCCCCACTGCATGTATCCTTGTTTTAAGTTGGCAAATTGAAATTTGCATTTTGATTAGCTCCTGGTCCTGCCTTCCCATCTCATCTCATTAATTTCCATTTGCCGGCGAGAAAGTGAGAGCTCAGGCATATGTGTCCGTAATGACTTTTCGTAATCCCCTTTTCATGCACAAAAGCCCTTTTCTGGTGGCTTCGGCAAATTATGACATTTACTTACTAATTTCCTTCCTAAATGCATTCTCTGTGCGAGATGTCCCATGTCCTGGGTCCTGCTGCTGCTCGTCCGGGAGCTCAGCAGCAGCGGCTCTGCGGCCATGATATCTCCACAACCGGCATAAGTTGTTAACTTAAGCTCCTCCAGCAGCAGCTTTTGCTGTCGGGCTGTGCGAGTGCCTGCCATGCCCTGCATTTCCCTGCGATTTCCCCCAGCAATCCGGGTGCTTCCCGCAAGCATTTCGAGTGTGCGGAAGGAAATGTGAAATTTTAAGTGAACTAGGATCTGGCTCCATAGACAGACACGACTCCTGACTCTGGCTGCTGACTTGCTCGATGGCTGCTGACTCTGTTTTCTGGCTTGTTGGGGGATTCGCCTAACATATGTACCAAGTGCTGATGGCAAGGCTCTTATCACCTGGATATCTCTTTGCCACCTGCCTCTGACCCATCGAAAGTGGCCTCGCAAAGAAGCCAAACCAAAGGTTAATTAATAGAGAGGACTCCAAATTTAATACTTGCCATACTGCGTAAGATAATGTAAAATGCAATCAAAATTGTAAAAAATTGGCCAAAAATTAGAAATCGAGTTTTAAATGCAGAAATGTTCTTCATTAAAAACTAAGAAGAAAAAACCAAACCAGACTGAAATCCGTTGAGTTTAAGCCAAGTTACGATCAAAAAACTACTGAAAAGTTTCTCGATTTTTTTTTTCAATAAAATTATAGGAGTTACATCGTCAAAATTTAAAAAAAAATTGGCCAAAAATTAGAAATCGAGTTTTAAATGCAGAAATGTTCTTCATTAAAAACTAAGAAGAAAAAACCAAACCAGACTGAAATCCGTTGAGTTTAAGCCAAGTTACGATCAAAAAACTACTGAAAAGTTTCTCGATTTTTTTTTTCAATAAAATTATAGGAGTTACATCGTCAAAATTGTAAAAAATTTGCCAAAAATGAGAAATCGAGTTTTAAATGCAGAAATGTTCTCCGTTAAAAACTAAGAAGAAAAAACGAAACCAGACTGAAATCCGTTGAGTTTAGGCGAAGTTACGATCAAAAAACCCTGAAAAAGTTCTTTATACTTTATAGGGACGGAAATGTCTCTTTCACTGCATTGCAAGCTTCTGACTAAAATTATAAAACCCTGCAAGGGTATAAAAATAAACATTTACTTTTGTTTGTTGATTCACCTTGCACAGCAGTCTTATTAAGTTAACCCGAGACTTTCAAATATTGACTTAGCCTTCAATTATCAACCGCAATCAGTTATTAATTTGGCTTTTAGCGCAGATATAAAACAATCCTTACGGTTTTTTCTCATCTCCGCCTTTGCATGTATTTTCAAATTTATTCGGGCCTTATTTACTGTGGGTTTCGAGGGCTCATTAATTTGGCAATTTCTATGCAAAATGCACACGCAGAGGCCAAAAACCAGTCCGTCGGCTGCCATTGTCTGGTGTAATTAGAAGGCTGTTAATGAATTTCATTTGTTTGCCGGCCTGTCGACAAAAATTCACATTTTTTTCTGTCCGTTTTTGGTTTGTTTTGTTTTGTACACTTTGGCTTTTACGAATGCTTAAAATACACTTTCTTTGAGTTTAATAATTTATATGATATGTTTTAGATATAAATTAAAACCGAGGCGAATAAATAGAGGTTTCTCTGTCTCTTGAAGTTTGCTTATAAGAATTCAGTTAATTATTTATACAGAGTACAAAATAAAGAAAGCAAGTAGAGTATTTATAACTTAACTCAGAATAGTATCCTCTTCACTTTCTTTTTATTGTTTACTCATTTTGAACTGCAAATATATTTCTTTTGTTGGCACTGTCCCACTGCCAGCTGGCTGATAGTTATTTAATTTTTAATTACTCATGACGGCCGAGTGGGGATCGCATTCAAGTCTGCGTTTGGGATCGGCTCTCCGGGGCTGGGTGTTTGTTCAGTGAAATGTGAAATTAAATTTGCTGTCGCGGACTTTTGTATGGCGGGAATGTCTTTGGCAATTAATTGTTTAATTTGGTTATTTCAAATTAATGATATGTTTTTCATATGTCATTGAACATTTGCGCGTTTATTTAATATAAAAAACATCTCCTGTACATTTCCACTTTTTTTTTGTGCGGACTTTTATCGGGGTTTAAAACGGCATATAATGTTGAAACATTCATTTCAATTATGCAGATAAGCGCAAATGTAATGAAAGCTGAACAAGAGGATTAATGCGCCAAAGCGCCACGCGGCTTAAAGTCAACTTAATGAGTGCCACAACCAGTTGATGTGGCAGGTCGAATGTCCACCTGGCCGTCCAGGGTTAAGGGTAAAGGATGATCCTGAAGAGTCTGAAATCCACTTCATTTTGGAAATGTAAAACCCATCAAAGCTATAATATAATAATACTTATGTTCTTGGCAAATAAAATATTTAATACCTTTTATTGACAAATTTTAATACGTCAGTCTGACACTCTAAATATTACCTTTCAACATATTGCATAAATTATTCTGTTAAGCATAATAAACTCCTGTATATATAATTTTTTTCTTTAATAGCCTTCATGCCTTGCTGAAGCGCAGTTTATGCAGTTAATACTCATTTTTCCGGGTCCTTTCACTGATTCGGTGGTCACAATGAATGGATAATTAACATTTTTTTGTAGTTTTGTATTTACAAATACATTTTCACATCAGTAATGCGGAAAAGTACTTGACTAACCAATGAAACGAAAGCTCTCAATGCGGGATTAATAAAATCAGATTACAATTGGTATAATAGAACGCATTAAATGTACGCAAAAAATTAATTAATTTAGATGATGATATTAAATTGTTGGTCCATGAATTCCAATCAATGTATATTTAGCGCACTAAAATTACATTTTGCATAAAAGTTTGTAAGTTTTTGGTGCGAAAGATTTGTTAGTAATGACTTAAAGTAATTTTCAGCAATTTTAAAATAATTTTATACCGATTATCTTGCTTTTTAGGTAGTAAACAAAAACAGTTAAACAAAGTTAAGCTGCTCAATAAACTTTAACTTGAGGCAGCTTTGCGGCAATGAACACCTTTCAACCTATAATTTGTTCATAAGCTGTAATCCCCCCATGAAATTTATTCGACAACCCTTCATTAAAAATATTTCATTTCCATTAGCTGCTGTTGATGACTTTTGCCACTTGTATTTCAGCTTTTGGCTGATCTTTTTATTGCTTTCGCCGCATAAAAAAAAGGAAATATAAAGTCACACAGTCACTAACAATTGCGGCTTCACTTAATGTAAAATGTTTCTGTTATTGTAATACATTTATTAAACATAATTTGCGCGCGTAAATTTCAGCATCGTTTGGGGTGACAGGCAGGGAACGGTGAGGAAGGACAATTAAGTAGGGAAAATGCCGCAGACAGAGACAGTCTCTCCATTGCAATTAACATTCATTGTCATGTGCGACTTTTTCTGTCTGCATTTTTACCATCGATTGGACCTGAGCCATTTCCAGCACGATAATTATGGCCACACACAAAGGTTTGAGGTCTTAATGGAGGGGCAATATTTAAGTGCATTTAAGTAGCATTTAAACCGGCAACAGTTCGGCACGGCGCATGGACTCTGAATTAAGGGATAATCGCAACTCAGCGTGGATTTTCTACATAAAACTCAGAGGCTTTTTAATGAGTTATGTGTGAGGGAGTCGTTTTAAGGATTGAACTTTTGAAGTACTTAAAACAATCTTGTTTGCAGAGGCTACAAATATATTTAAACACTTCAAAAATATTAAATTCGCAGGCTTAGCAAATTTTTGCTTGAATGTTAATTGTTAGATATTTCCAGATGACAGAGCAACGCACTTTTTCCGCCAAAAACAACTGACCTGGCTCTGTGGATGGCCCAAAAAGTGCACACGTAAACACTTAGCATGGCCCAAAGGGAGAGAGGAGGAAGAGTCAGGTAACCCCAGCGAATGGGCAACTTAATTTTTCAACTGGGCGGCGGCGTGGGCGACGGCGACGGCTAATTTAAGAGTGAAAATCATTTTCCGAGGTGCGCTTTCCGTTCTGGCTAGTTGCCAATCAGGTCACGGACTGTCGCTTGTCCAGTTCTCGGGGCCCTGATTTTTCATGTTCTCATATTCCGGGCCCCAAAAGGGTCACAGGGAACATGTTCATAATGTGCGCTAATGGGCATAATGTATGCCAGAGCCCAAAAACCAGACACGCACACCTGCACACGGGGACAGCGCACGTGCAACAATAACAATAACAAAAACAGGAACAAGGTGAAACAGGCAATTTAACAAGCCATCAACGCTGATGGTGCCGACAATGATGTTGATGACGGGATGGCAACGCGTTGCCAGCAATAACAACACAGGCAGCTGCACTAACAACACACGGCTAAACAACGGCCAAGTTAACAACTACAGCAATCGGTGACAACACACAGCCATATAATGTTGCACCCAACCGCACAACACACACTTTGTCCCTTTTTTGGAAAGGTCCTTACAGTGGGATGACAAAGTGTATGCTGTCAGGACAACCTGATCAATGGAAGATAATTAATTAAAAAGGAGCTTGAATTAAAAATAACAAGTTGAAAAGAAATATAGAGGTGCTCAGTTTCTTCATATACAAACCAAACTAAACTAGATTTAATTAATTGAATAACTACTTCTAGTCAAGAAAACATTGGTTAACTCAAAAGTAACCCAATCATAAGTCAACTTAATTAAACTTCCATTGACTCTTTAGCTTGCAGCCTAATCAAGTAATAAACTAATTTCGGTTGACATAAATACAAGAAATACTAGAAAACTCCAGCCATTTGGCAGGCAATTTTCGGAGGGTTTAAAAGCAGAAGCCATCTTGTGCACTTTGCACTTTTCCTCACGGCAGCGGAAGCACGAAGATGAAGGCAATTCTGGGCGGGGTCTACTGCTCGTCACGTCGCCACTGGAGGATCACGTAGTGACCCACACGCTTGCCCAAAAAGGGAATACTTGATGCAAAACTTTTGCCCCAACTCAGGCGGAGCTTATCTATGCTGCGGAGGCTGCTGTTCATGCTGCTGCTACTGCTGCTGCTGCATGCAATATTTATTACGCATACGACCGGGTGACACGCTCGGCTAAAACGCAGCCAAGGCACCGGAGACCACCACCACCACCTATAAGTGGCTTAATTAGTGGGACAAAGTGTTTGCCAATTGAGCTGCTGCTGATGGTGATTCTCCTCCTCCTGTCTCACCTCAAACTTGCGGCCTTTAATCAACTTACACAATGTGGACTATGAGGGACGTGGACCACGAAACGGCCTTTTCAATGGCCCAGGCGTAAGTCAAGCATCTTGAAAAGCCGACATTTGAGATGGCAACGGTGTTCCCTCTGCCGAATAGGATTTTTCATTGAGTGCTGCCATTGGGTTTTGAGATTACTTCTCAGGTAAATTAAATTATAAAAGCATTTATATTAATTCTTATTACATATCTTACATATTTGGAGGATAATAAAATAATTAAAACATTTCCAGCACAACTAAATATTTAAAGAAAACAAAAATGGTGTAGGGTAAGAATGTGGCAGATTGCTCAAACAAAATCTCATTTAAATTAGAAAAAATATACAAGAAGTGTTTAAAAGTGAAATACAGAACTTTAAACAATACTTTAACTGAACCGAACAGAATTTTTTGTTTTCAAATGAAATTGAATTTGTTTTAAAGCGAAATTCTGGCATTTCACTCATCCCGAGTGCGTCCTCCTCACCCGGCGGATGGAATGTATAAAATGTAACAATCGAGGCGCCAGACACACCCTCAGCCACACACTCCCCGGGCAAACACACACACATCTGGCCGAGCTGTTGATGGCCTTCAGTCAGCGCAGGGAATTCAGGCATTCGCATTGGCCGGACACACATAACTCAGCGAAGCGACTGGCGATGAAGGCAATGCATCCGGAGCCTCGTGGGCAGCCAACAATTAACAGCATAAATTTAAATATGCAATTAATGCAACAGCCGGAGGCGTGAAAAAAATAACAATAAAATTAAAGAGGTATGAGGGTAACATTAAGGATCAATTTCAGAAGTCTAGGGAATGTGGAAAGTAGCTTTATTTTTGAATTTCAGATATACTTTTGTTAACAAAAATAGTAAAGAAAATTAACATCACTTTTCATATATCTTACTTAATTTTGCAATTATTTTTTTTTTGCTGTTACTACTGTAGGCAAAGCAGAAGTAGAAAAACAGCAGCAAAGACAACCCAAGTGAGAAGGCGGCATCAAAGGGTTAAAAGGGGAGTGCCAGCAAAAAGCAAAACAATAACAATAAAAAGCGAAAAGGTCATTTTAACACATGCACTCACGCATACCGAAGAAGTGAAATGCATTTGATTGTTTGCGTTACATTTTTTTGGCATTTATTTTTCGCACACGCAAAAACAGGGCAGAAAAAAACACAACACAATTTTCCGCTTTATTTGCGCACTGCTGGCCAGCAGGCCACAACAACGGCAAAAATGACAAGGGCAATGTCTGTAAGTTATATGATACTGCCAAAGGCCCCCCCGTTCCATCGTTCCCCTCGGCCATCGTTGCCATAGCCACATGTCAATATTTTTGCGCTTCAGCCTCGGTTACAAAGGCCCGCCGGGAATTCGTCCTGTAAAATTTATTTCAACGCAACGCGAGGACTCTTTACCGACGTGTAAATTGCTCTGGCGAACTCCACCTCTCCTCCTCCACTCTCCGCTTAATGAAATTAAAACAAATTTTCAGGGAAATTTAATATGCAACAACAGCGAAGTCCGCACATAACATAATAAGCATAATAATGGTATACAAATTATTGCACCTGGTCGATGCAATTGCAGTTGATAGCGACAGCCACACCAATAACAGCAGCAAATTGCGGAGCTCAATTACGGGGATCAAAGTGCAAAGTGGCCAGCAGGCAGTTCAAACGATGAAGTAATGATTCGATTTGAGGAATAAAGCAGAGTTAAGAATTTTAGGGATTTGTTTCTTAAAAAAGAGATATTAATATGATTGCAAGATTGTTTTATTTGATGACAAGGGGGATATATTAACCCTTCTCAAATGAAATCAAATGAAATGAAGAAAACTGGTAACAAATAAGAAGCATAACTAAAGAATGTGAAGGAAAAATGCAAAGTAGGTGTGGGGGACCTTATTATTTGCCCAGTGGAATCATCAAAATGTGCAATCGACCGAGTCCCTCATCAAGATCGGGTTTTTCAAGCTCCTCGGGCTGAGGTTCCATTTGCAGCAACTGTTCCATGGTATAGCGCCTGACCTCCAATCCCAACCGATTCTTCAATGGCACCAGAGTTTGGGACACCCGGCGTGGTGTCCAATTGGGTGGCGGCAGCCAGTGGGTGAGATTTCCCTTGCGCTTCTCCCCAAGAAGCAGCTGAGAGGGTGGACGATAGCGAGGAATATCGGTGGTGCTCTTAGGCTCCTCACGTTTCATAATTTTAGTTGACTTGATTTCGATTTCGATGGGTTGCAATTTGTGGCTGGTCCATTGCTTGGCCCGACACTGTTCGTCCCACTCCTTGGTGGTGGGAATATATCGCCTGGTTTTATTTTCTGTGGCAGCATTGGGGGGGAACTTGTTCAGCTGCAAATTCAGCTTCAGCTTTTCCTGCTCCACCTTCTCGTTGTGCATATCCTTGAGGACCCGCTCGATTCTCTCCTTCTTGGCCACTCTCAAGCGGTCCACTTTGATCCTCTCCTCTGGCGTGTAACGGACTGGAGATCGTGAGAGATGCACAATTGGCTTCGAGACCGGTGCTTCGGTATTTTCACAGTTCTGAGCGGTTGGAAGTAGGGCACCACGCATGCGTCTTTGTTCCACCAATTTCAAAGCCTCCACTGCCACCATTCTTTCCTTTTCACGGCGCTTTTCCTCCATATCAAAAATCTTTGGGACTGGGGAAATAACCGGAATATTTTCCTTGGGAGGCTTTTCCACTTTCTGCACCGAGGGCATTTCAATGCCAGCAACTTGGACTTCGGCGTTGGATCTCTTTCCCATCTTGACGCGTGGCACTATCACATAATCCACATCGTTTAGTAAAACAATCTGGGTGCTGCCAGCTACTGCAAAATATTGGTAATACTCTAACTCTAAGGAAATATTATCTGCCACAATTTTTTACCCTTATCCGGCTTCCTGGGAAACCCTTTCCATGGCAAAGTCAGTTTACATTTCGGCTTGCGCTCCCCTAATTCCGCAGTCTCTGGATTTATTGTCTGAAAATCTAAGCCAGCTCCATCTGTGGTCCCTTCTGGCTTCTTCAGTTGCGGCACAAACTCTTTTGCATTGGCATTTAGCTTCACTGTACTGCCACCGACTAAATTTACACTCTTGTGCTTTATATCTGCGGAGATTGTTGTGAGAGGAGTTTGGCCAAAGCAGTTAAAGGGTTCTTACACTCTATTAAATTAAACATGGTCTTATTTCGGTAACTGGCCTCGGTCCAGTGAGCTATTAGCTTAGATATCTGTATAATATATATGATAGGAGCTGCTCGATATGAAGTATGGAATACCAGCAAGCTTGAATTCCTATGCCCAGCCTACTAGAGGAGACATTTTTAGATAAGTTCTAAATATTTGTTAATCTATGAAAGTCGGAGCTGCTTTTAAAGACCTCCTTTATCAATATGACCGATCACTCCGCCATCCAAATCGCTTGGCAATCCATGTGCATTTCGCCATTGTTGACATTTATTCGAACAATAAACACAAAGCCAAGGCAGCAAGAACACAGGTAAAATAAGTGCAGTTGGAGATGGAAATGGAGCTCGAGATGGAGCTGAAAATGGAGCTGGGGAAAGGCAAGGCCAGGAATGGCAAGCAGTGCAAGCGGTAAACGACATTCAATAAAACGTTTGAAAATATTATAGACAGGGAAAAGCAGCAGCCAGAGAAACAGAAAGAGAAAGAGCTGTGGATGGGGAATGTGAGCGAAATGAAATGAAATGAAAGAAGCGCACAGAAATATGCAATTTCACCTCAATCAGAGTTGTAAAAACAAACAAACAATGGCCAAGTGCAAACGGGGGGTTCGTTCTCCATGTTAGCCCCCTCACTGCAGTGATCCCCTTTCGGCCAGATGTCATATGAGCCACATGCTGGGGCTCCTTGCATTCTCGTTACCATTTCCATTTCCATTCCCATTCCCCCCACGAGTCCTCCTGTATCGCTTTGCCAGCTCAAATGCAAAGAGCAGAAAAATGCAATAAGTAAAACGTAATAACTGCTCAGGAGCTGTGAATGTTTGGCTGTATAATCAGGATGTTCGAGGGGAGGATTTACTTGCGATTTCGCTGGCCTAAAGCTGAACAAATGCAGGATGGGGAAGAGCTTAGCTCTCATGAAAACATGAAACTAAAAAGAGCTCAGATATATGGGAAAAATATAAACTGGTAAGTGTCTGTGACTGAATAAGCGGGATATAAATATGGCATTTCCATTTTACAGCTTAAAAGTGCTTAAATCATAAATAGCAGATATTGGTATTGCTTTGTTTTACATTCACTTATGAACAGTTTGCTTAACAATATAAAAAACTCTGCAACACGAACATACTTTCTCTTCCAAGTACAATAAAAATCCACCACCTACAGACGGTGCATGAAATTATTATAAATAATTTATATCAATTAGGATCTCCCCCCAATCCCAATGAGCAGTGGCAAAATTCAGGCACGTTGTCCGACAACTTGTAGGTCATCTGGGGATTGCCACAGAGATTGGCATCCGCACATTCACTTATTTATCTATGCATGGCATGGAGTGTTGCAAATTTTTGCGTAATTCGCCTTGGGAGGAGAAGGTGAAACGGAAGTGGAGGCGGTCGCCGAGTCGCCACTAATGCATTTGTGGTCAATTGCCGGGCCACAGCACCACCGGCACAGTGAACTGAGGCACTGACATCATTTTAATAATAAAATTGTTAACAGAATTGCTCTGCTTTGTGTGGCCCGGGCCACACACAAAAACATGTGTTGTCCTTGTTGGCAGCAAAGCAAAACACAGAATTGCACAGAGAAAAATTATTAAATATAAATTTAAGTGAAAGCTAAAAGTTGAAAGTTAGAAGTTCAATTTATTCGTGAAACTTTGAGTTAAATTTAAGCTTAATTAATGATTTACAAAATTAAATATTAAAGCTGACGATTTATTTTGTTATTTTATTTGAAGGAACAAGTTTGAAGTTATTTGAATATAAATTTTAAATATATTACATACACATTATAATATATTTTTGTAATGGATAATACTAAGGGTGATGTATTATATTTATATTAATTACAAAATTATTAAGGTAAAAAAGATTCTCAAATTATTGAGCCACAGGTCTTGCTAGTATCATCAACAGAGGATTGTATAAAATAATGATTGTAGAATAATAAAAAGAACCACATATTTTAAGGACACAACAATTAAATAATTTAAATAAATAAATAATAAAAAAAAATAAATCCATTTCTAATTGTAAAAATGAAACACAATTCCTATTTTTCCAGTACAAAGAATATTTTTGAGAGCCCCACTACGGCGACCTCAATGTTCTCGTTGTCGTTGCTCCTGTTACTGGCTCTGTGTCTGGCCTCTCCTGCAATCTAAATAAAATGGCCGACGTGTGTGTACGCACAACTTTTGCCATATTTAATCGTATTTGCCCAAACAACAACAGCAACACGGAGAATATGTACGAGAATTCGAGGGGACTTTTAGTGCTGGCAATTGTAGCCAGCAGTGGAACAGGAGACAAACACGAACGACGGAGCCCACTTTTGGGCATTTGCTTATTATTGTTCGAAACTTTTGCGCCCACACAAAAAAACAAAAAAACAAAGCCAGAGAACAGAGCTCACACACAATTGGCTTGGCCTTCTTGTTTCGTGCCGAGCAAATGTGTTTTTAGAATATTTTGTAACACACAAAATTACCTCAAAAACTGCACAGATGCAAATGGAACTAGAGATGGCAGTGCGACAACACATAATAAATATATCTTAAAAGTAAATTCTACAAATAGTTTTAAGTACAGACAACAGATAAAAAATATATATTCAGAAACAAATTGTAATTATCAATCAGTTCTTTGTATACTCCCATTAAACAGTGGGCACAATGTACCCTTTGATGTTCCATCTCCACATTTTGAGCTGGGAGTTAGCTGGCTTGGCTTTATTCCGATTTTAAAGCTTGTTTCGGACCCTGCGACTCTGCTGGGGCAGCTTAAAACGTGCAACCGGAACTTTTACCTGGGCCAGGTGGAAACTTTTAAGACACAAATTTATGCCAGAACGGCGGACAGACAGGCAGAAGGAGAGCATGTGTGCTGGGAAAGTGATTAAAAATTGGGTCAAGTGAGCAAAGGTGTGTGTGTGTGTGCGTGCGAAGGGAGATTAAGCAATTTGGCAGCGGCACGCACACAAATCAAAGGATTTGGCCATCTTTTTTTATGAATCCTGCACCTAAACTTTCCCACCAGCACCTATTTGTCATTTAGCATAGCTAAAAGTAAGCATTAAGCAAAGTAACTTTGACTTAATTGCAAAACTAAACCACAAACTGTAAGTACGGGCGATTTTAGCCGGGCAAAGCAATCGAAACAAAGAGTTAACCAGCAGGTGGCTTCAGCATCAGCCGCCCCTTAACCCCGATTAAGTCAGCCAGAAAGTAAAGCACTTGGAAAAAAAGGAGGCAAGTTAACAGGTTACAAATTAAATGGGAAAGAGAAAGGATTCTTTCAGTTACTTAATAAGACTTGAACACATTTTTAAGTTCTTTATTATTCTAGGGACTTATTCCTTAACAAAATTTAGGTTTTTTTGCAGTGCAAAAAGGGGAGAGAGGTACAGAATCTGCTTTATCCTGCAGTCGTGTGAGTTGCTCGGGTTTGTTTTGCCTGTGGTTTCAGCGGCATCACAGGCAGCGGCATAGACACAACACCACATCACCGCCAGCACCACCACCAACTACAACTACCACTGGGACTGCGACTAGCCAGGGTTTGAACTCCTTCCGGAAGTACTGCAACTCCACCGGACTGCCACATCAGAATCAGCCGAGATTGCTCTGAATTTTCCATTGCCACTGATGCTCGTTGCTGATTTTCTGATTGGCTGACGATTTGGAAGTTTTCTAAAACATTAACTTTAGCAAAAATATAATAACTACTATTGATATTCTTAGGAAACACAGGGAAATTATAATACTTAAAAATGTGAGTTGGAATTTATTTTTGTAATATGGGAAGCCTTATAAATCTCCAAGCATTTATTCAGAGGTATAATTTTATTGACCTTCACTAGGAAAATACGTAAAATATTTAAATAAGAGACATTGAATTAATTTATTTAAAAAAAACCAAGGAATAGGGAAAGTGCTTGCATCTTTAATGGCCTTTTGGGTGGAATGCAGTAGACTAACTTCGCAATGGATTGCAGCTTCCTTCCATCACTTAACCCACTCGGAATGATTGTTGTCCGAGCATTGATTGAAGACAGGACTCCTCCCTCTCCACATATCTCCTCTTTAGTTTCTGTGTGTGTGCTTAACGTGCCTTAAATCACATTTGGGCTGTAATCAAGCTAAACAAATACGGTCGCTACGGACCAATAGAGGAGGTTCCCCTGTGTCAAGCGTTCGCTACGATTGGGCAAACTTAAATGCAGACCATCCATCGAAAATAAACACTCAATCCAGATGGATGTGTGTGCCAGAGAGTGTGTGGTGCCTGCTGCTGGTGTGAGAGGTTAACTGGGTCAAATGATTGAGCTTATTTCGGCTCTACTATACAGTGCGTGTGACAATTAGACGACAAAGTTAATGATAACTAATTAAAGCTGCCAGAGGTTGTACCCATAAGATGTATAAATAAATTTAGATAATCCATTTAAATAGTAAATGTTCAAAACAAATAAATATTTAATTTATTTCAAATTACACTAAGGCATCAATAACTATTAAAGTTCTATTAAAGGCTTATGTGACCCGCTGCATCCGCTCAATTCCCGCATTTGGGGCTTTAGTTGATATTCGTTAAATCCCGCCCCCCATTTCAAATCTACGGCTGCATTACGTTTATGCAACGCACTGTCCATAAAACCAGTGAAAAAGTGCAGTTAAGGCGCTTACGCTGATGCATCCATGGATACATTTTATGGCCATGGCCACTGCGGACATTTTATTGCCACATCCTCATCACCACCATCATCATCGTCATAGTCGGCGTCCTGGGGGGTCGGATAGGAATTTGATTTTTTATGCAAAATCAATATGAAACTGACAGTCGAAGGGAAGGACAGAGCACACAGAACACAACACAAAAAGAGGAAATCTGATTGAAAAATTGCCATAAATCGACGTCAATTCAATTAACATAAATTGTGTGATTAATGATTGACAAATGCTAAGCAGACAGTCGCAGGATGGGGTAACAGAGGATGGCCGATGATGATTCCCGCAAGTAATTGCCGCATAATTCGATAACGATAACGATGAATGATGCCCGCACGTTTTACAAATCCTCCTCCTCCCCCTGCTCCACCAATTATTCGAAATAATTCTTTAATTTCAACGCCTCCCCAAAATGTCGGCGCCTAAAAAAAGCCAAATGTCTGCAGGTCATTAATCATGCATTGTACTCGGCGAATCCCTGACCATCCATCCACTCACTCCCCCACTCACTCAATCAGACAATTGAATACATTTCAATCATTAATGGGGCCCAGGTGGAGCCACTCGATACCCGCCCACCTGACACAGTTTGATGTGACTCGACTTGCCGGGGGTCAAAAGGTCCTTCGACGAGACGAAGAAGCGGCTCTTAGCTGCTGTCTAATTGATGGACATTCGCTGAAGTTGGCCTAATGACGGCCAGGGATTTATTGAATTATGATTGTTGGATGTGAGATGTGAAAATAAAATCAGAGCGAGGACAGGAATTTTCTTTTCTTAGATATGATAAAAATAACCAAACGGAGTAATAATATAGACGGATTTTTACTCTTGAAGGATGGAAAATAATTATTAAATAAGGCACCAAATGGGTTATAACTTAATATTATATTTTATATTCAAAACGTGACTATCAAAATCCAGTTACTTTATTTAGAAATTCCCTTCAAAATAATTCATTTAAATAGAAGCCACATTTTTTGTTATCATCAAAGGCCAAATCACAATAAGAATTAACATGAATAGGTTAATTTTATGACGGAAATGGCAACCATGGGAGCAGCAACTATTATTCAGCCCCGACCCCCTCCGAGGTCGTTAATTTGCGAAACATTTTAGTGGGTCTCTCTAATCGATGTTCATTCAGTGTCTGCGACATGAGAGCTTCCCCGTTTCCCAAACCAAAAACCATAACTGCCCAACATATATGCGCAACATTACAGCCTGAAAATGTGTGGAAATTTATGCGAGCATCGAATTGGGTGGAAAATGCATCGTTTTGACCGCACAAACATGAGATATTTTCCCTGGCCGTTGCCCAAAGTGTTTTTGGAAACATAATTACTTAGTGGGGGGATTCGCGAATGAATGGAGTGGTAAGTGGCGTTGTAATTAGCTTTTGTAATATTTCGCTGAATTATTTGCATCGATTGAACAAACGCAACGGCAACGAAACAATTTGCGAATTGGGCGGGAATTCAAACCAAAATTTTTGCTAGCCCGCAGGATATTTTTCGAGAAATAAATTCCTGACTGAATTTCTTTCTTAACTTTCTTTATTCTTCGGCTGAGGAAGTCTATTATATTTTATTCATTTTAAGATCATTAGTTTTCTTATAAAAATGTATTATAATATAAAAAGTGTTTAGAATTTCCGATGTTTAAAGATCCCATAAGAAATATTATATTTAAAAATGGGCTATTTATGAAATTAAGAATATTTTTTAAAGTGGTTAAACATTATTTTGTGAGCTTATGTATTTTTTATTTACACTTAAATTTAAGTTTGCTGTTCAACAAGATTTTCTTAATTTTAAAATATATATTACGAAATCCTAAGCGTATTTCAAATGTCGAATACGAATATTTAGAGTTATTCTGCTTTTCCACTCTGCCTAAACGTTCACCCCTTTCAATCAGCGCCAGTTTTGTTTTTCTTGCCCTTTTCCCGCTAATTTCCTTCGCTCTTTTGTCAAATTAAAAACACACAGAAGAGACAAGGGCAAAGTTTCGCCTCTGTTTCTCGCTTTGTTTGTTTGCTGGTTGGGTTCATTTATCATGATTTTGTTTGGCGAACTTTGTCGCGTATGTTAGGCTCCTTGATAGGCGGGAAAATGTCTCTGTCTTTGGTTTTGTTGCTGTTTGCTTCTGATGGGAAATGGCAGCTGTTGATGGTAGGGTGCCCCTTTCCTTTCACCCCCCTTTTCGAACTCTGTTGAGTCGGGGAATTTTCTTTTCGGCTCACTTTTTGTTTGTCTTTTTGTCAGAGAGAAAGATCCCAAGGAAAATTGCAAAGTGATTACTTTTGATTAGTTGCAAAAAGAAAGGTAATTTGTTTATCGCCATTATTGTTGCTGCTGCTGCTTTTGCTGCTTTGATAAATGTAATTTTGTCAAACTCGCTGATTACAACAGAAAATTTGGAAAACAAAGGCTAACGAGCGAGTGTTTGATGTGTGTTTTTGATGTTTGAGAATTGGAATTCTGCTTACACAAAACTCGTTGATCAATAATTCACAATATGGTACAACAATTAGAACTTTTAAAATGTAATTATTAACTACCACTCATATATTTTCATATATTTAAAAAATTTATATAATTGTTTTGACTACAAAACTAGTAACAACAGGCACCAGGAGTGTGGATTTATTTAGAGCTGAGAAGCAAAACAAGGACCTCAATGGCTGGTGGAAACTTATTCAGTCCTAAAAGGGAGCTGGGCCACCGATGGAGCATCTGAAGGAGCCAGTGAAACAGGAAGAGGAGCAAACTTAATCTAGAAGCAACCGAGCTTACATTTTTAAGCAGCTGTCGCTGCCTGCATGCAAAATTATGACTTAAAGCGCAGCTGGGGTTGGGATATAGTACATCTTCTATGTAGAATGCTTCAAACCAAGGACCAACGTACTCACTCACACGCACAGCTGCAGAAGGAGAAGCAGGAGCAGGAACAGAAGCAGGAGCACAAAAGGATAACATAGCAGTAAGTTATTCATTGTGCACGCAAACATTACGGAAGTCATATGTTAAAGGCACAGAGGGGGGTGGCCGGGGGAAAATTCAACGGGAGACCTGGCTAAAAGGTAGCAAAAGGTAAAGCCAGCAGGCGGGCCGAAACCCCACCCGTTTTGGGCCAAGTTTCTTTGCCGAGCCAAAAGAAAAGAAATATGAAATATGACTCCAAGTCGAATTGTGAAAACTTGCAGAAAGGTACGAATAAGCATATCAAGATCATAAATAAAGCACAGTGCACAGAGGGAAAGCTGGGAAATTAAATTTTCGACTAGGCAGCTAACCAAAAAAGTAACATCCACCCTCCTCCATACGAGTTGCACATTGCTAATATACGCAACGCGCTGCCAACTTTGATTTGCAAATAAATTATTTCGTTCGCCTTGTGCTCTGTGGCCCGAAAATGAAAATCCAGGAAAGGCAGTGGGAAAGGAAACGAAAGCATGAAACAATAACAGGTGAGAGGAGTCACTGGGTAAACGAACAATCAGTTTTTTAAGGCTTCATCCAGGGTATGCCTGGGATTCCAATAAATCAGCTTGGCATAAAAATGTATTTTGAATGCATTTTCAGTTTAAAGTTTGCATAAGAAGCTCTTGGAGAGGTTATAAGAAAATATATTAGAATTAAGCAATTTTGCATTAAGTTTTATATATCCAAAAACGGTATCAATTGCCTCATACTTTACGCCCGTAAATTCTTCCCCAATCTCATTTTCTCTGAGCCAGAATCCCTTTTTTTCCGACGTTACCCCACAGTATTCTAACCAGAAAGTTAACTTGAACTTAAAATAAAAGTTTTCTTCGCTTCTTTTTTTTTTTGGTAAGCATTTTTGGTTTCGTTCTTTTTTTTTGCCAGATTTTTTCTTCTTAGCGTTCCACAAAGTCAAATATCATAAAGTTCGCTACGCCTTTTTGCATATTTTATTTGCGCTCATTTCCAAAGAGAACGAGGGAACGGAGGAAAAGTAATTTTTCCTTGCATTGCTGCGCTGCTTTTTGGACTCTTTTGATATTGAAGTTATTAAAATAAGCAGGCTTTAATACAAAGAAAATGTATTTTTTGGAAAAATTTAATAATAAATAATAAAATGTATAATAAAATATGCCTAATAATTATTTAGAGATTTTAAGAAAAGCATACATTTCATGTAACCAAAATACTAACATTTCACTATTTATTTTCTTTAAACCACATTTTAATGAACCATAAATATATTAAAAATATTCTCATAAATTGCTGCTTACTAGCTAAATTAAACAAAAAATCTAAATTTACATTTCCCAGCACTAGCACTGCCATCATTCAAGGTTTTCCCTCCCCTTTCCGCTACCATACCCTCCTCCCCCATTTGCTTTTTCCGCGCTCTCTTTTTTGGCAACAATTAAATTATTCAACCGAAATTTGTTGAAGCTCCCGAAAAAGTCACGCGCACTTGACGGCAACAAAAATACAACAAATCCGACAAAAACAACAACAACAATAACAGTTGGAAAAACTAAGTTTTCCTTTCGCCGCCGTCGTTGTTGTTTTTGCCTTTGGCCGCTTTTCCAGTATCTTTTATGCGTCGCTTTTGGGTTCAGGTTTTATTTTCCAAATGAAATGAGTTTGAAGTGCATTTGACGGCGGTCGCCAAAGTTCGCCGGGCGCCTCCTTTTTTGGCAGTGGGCGTGGCTAACTTTTTTTTTTTTTTTGGGTTTTTCGGGTATTTATTTGCTGTTGTTGTATTAAGCATTCTAATGGAAAAGTTTCGCAGTTAAAGGCGCTTTGCCTTCAAATGATATTTTAAAAGCTTTCACTTCTGAAAAACAGGAATAAAATTGAGCACAAAGTTTTTGAAATCCAAAAACTAATTAAACAATTTGTGACAAAATTGCAACTGAAATATGAATATCCATACTTTTATGGGGTGTATTATATAAATAAGGATTCTTATGAATTTATTATATATATTTTCGTATTACTAAATAATGAAATATTGAAGTTTAATATCTTTGGTTAATAAAGGTGTGCATTATACTCAAATCTGGGTTGACAAAATTGATTGGATTCCTTCCATTCTATCCATTTTCCACCTATCTATACACATATTTGCCTGAAAGGCTCTGCCGCTGGTGTCACTCGACTCCGAACAAGGTTTCCCTTTTGCTCGACTTGTCTGTGTTGCACTTTAGCACCAATTTACACACTGAAAGGGATGGGAAATGCAATACAAATACCGTCCGAGAGAGAGGGGCGAACAGGAGGATCCGGATACTAACATGCATCTTCATCTTCATGCCAGGTTTCTAGTCTCTCGTTTCCCAGCTTTTCCCGTTTCATTTCCCGGCCTAATGGCGCATGGTGTTGTAGGCCTCTCTCTCTCGTTTCAGGCAGTCCTTTTCCATCTCTGACAGGACCTGCCTTTTTTCACAGCTCTAAGCCTTTTGCTGCAGGACTCACTCATGAAGTGCCACTCTAAGAAACATGTGTTCATATTCGAGAGGCCTTAACTAAGTTTTATTGCTTTAAAGACGACAAATCAGTTGGAATAACTGCAGCACCTAAGAGTTGTGTGTTCTCAGAAAGCGTTTTATTGCGAAATAGTACAGTGATTGCAATGCAATTGGTATTAATTATGAAGTTGATGATGTAATTATAAGTCATCTAAACTTTAGATTGCTGTATTTGAGTATAGAATTTCCCTCTTACAGTACTTAATTTATAGTAAAGTATCAAGGTCACCAGCTTTTTATTTATTCCAATTTATATCTACCTTTCAATTCGCTTCATCGATTATCCTTTTGCCAATATGTTGAATTTCTTTTTGTTTCCCACACAAAATGAACTTTATTTGCGCATTTTATTTATGCGCTTCATTAAAACTTTAAGTCGCCTTTATTTATAGCTTGTCCGGCACCACCCAGCATTGTTAATATTAATATTAAATTTATTTTATATTATGCGCATATATGCGTGTGTGTGGATTTTCAGCACAATAACTTTGCGTTGATGATGTCCTTGTTTACTGTTATTATTGCGCACATATATCTCTCTTTGTATTGGCAATGAATTGGCTGACTCCGACGTCCGACGTCGCCTGCTGTCGTATAAATCGCACTCAATAAACCATATAGAAGGCATAAATTATATTTTGCCTGCTCGGAATTTTCATTAAGCCAAGCCAAAAGCCCAGACAGAAGGAGACTGGGAAGAGCGAGGAAACGAAGCCGTATTGCACAAATTAAAGCTCTTGAAACTTTAATGCAATTCCTGAGCTGTTCGACTGCCATTTCAGCTTTTATTGTGTGTTTGGGGCAAAGCCAGCGGAGAGAACAACAAACAGCGAGAACCCAAAGCTCTACAAAAACAACCGAAAAATTAATGAGCGCAATAAACATTTTAAGTGGAATTGTTGGTGAAGTTGTTAATTTTTAGTGCAATTTATAATTTTATTTGCTGCTGCTGCTGCTGTGTGGCATGGGTAATAAAACTCTGCACGAAATTGGCAACACTAACTCTTTACCCGAGTCCTCGATTGGTGTAATAAATAATCTGTTTACAAGTTAGTTACGCAGTTAATTTTCTGAGGGCGGCCGCATCTTCGTTGACCTTTTAAACTAATTTCCCCAAAGATTTCCCAAGCCGGATAAACACAGTGGCCCATCGAATTCCCAGGCACGCAGCTGGCGATGGAGGAAAGCCCCCGTGTTTCCTTCCTGGAATTTTTCAACCCGCCCAAAGCTTTGTTTATTATTGTGTAAGCCAAGCACGACACCTGTCGAGATATTCCTGGTCTAGTTTTCCGCCTCCCCCCTAGGAAAATTATTAATATTTTATTCGCCACCACCATCTCTTCTTATAGTTGTCTTCTGGGCTCTGGTCCTTTCCAATTCGCATTGCATACCTGATGTCTTTCATCTGGTTAAGTGGCTTAAAGGTTTTTTTGCACTACCTCGTCCACCTGAACCCTGAAGTCACCCGCGGGGAAGCTGTCCGTCATAATTGTGCAATCTGTTTGGGGCGTTTATAGCATTAGCGGTTAGCAGCCAAACATGGCCGAGATTGTCGACAGATTGGACTTTAATGAGCGGTGCATTCACGGTAACCAAGGTTTAAGTGTTTTCAGAAACATTAAATATATACTCAATGGTATAAATAAAAGGTTTAAAAGTCATTTATATAATATTAGAAAATAAATATGCTCTGTCATTAATTTTTATTCTATTATATGATTATTTTATAATTATTTTTAAAACTGTTTATATAAATGTATTTATACATATTGTTATGTGTAGATAATTATAGATATAATAAACCTTATTAACAATACAAACTAATATCTTTCATTTCCAAACTCTTAGGTACAGAAATATTTCATTCTGCAGAAATCTGAATCATCCCTCAGCCTTAGAATTACAATTTATGATCTGTAACATCCCATAATACTCCTGCAATTTCTACTCTTTAATTCTCTGCTCTTTATTTAAGTAGCAAACCGTAAACAAGCCGTAATAAGCCACCTGCTTGACTCTTAACCTGCGATGTTGCATTCGTATGAATTTATGTATGAAGTCCATGCATTAAAATCACTCCTTCCATCCGCTAAACCAACTCCTGAATATGGAAAATGAAATGCAACTACCTGAGCATAAATTGCATGCCGAACATGTGTTTTTCTGCGAAAGTTTTCGTATGTGATTTTTGTATTATTTGCAACGGCATTCCGGCGCTGCCCGAATGTGAACTTTAAAAACATGAGCCGGGGGGAAGCATTAAAATAACTTGGAATATGCATGATGTTGGGGGCGGCAACGGGTCTGACGAACGGAGTTTTGTGCACCGAAATAAAAACAGCGAATATTTAAATGTATAATGAGCAGCTGAAAGCTTTTTAATGGCTTTTCAATTAGATGAGGTCAAGTCGAGCCGCAGTTGCGAGTTTTCGCGAATGTGTGTGCCTGGAAATTAGCATAGCACCTGATTTTGGGCAGCGGCTTGAGCTTAATCATCTTAATTAGATCTCAGCTGGAACCAAAATAGTAACATTTATTATAATTGCAGTTTAAGAGCAGCCAAACACAGAAAGAAATTTTAAAACTAAAATGGAACGGTAATAACATTTATTTATTTGTTAAAACAATCTTAAGAGGGAATTGTTTTATTCTTAAAATTTGATGTTCACAATCTATAAATGCAAGATTACTTTTTCCTCAATTTTTTACATATATTGAAATATGTATAAAAAATATTTGTAACTCAATATTTATTATTATTACCCACATTGAAAATTACCTCATTAAAATTTGTTCAACATGTATTATGGTACGTTGAAAATTCCTTCATAAAAAGCTTGCATAATTTTCTGCACATTCCCTATCTACTATAATTATTTTATGGATTCTTTTCTGTGGCTGTGGTTTGATAATTAAACTCTTTTTTCCTCTTTCTCTCTTGGTTTTCCTAACGCGTGTCTAAGAGAATAAAAGCATTTTGCAGCAGTGAAGTTTTTAATTAGAATCGACATGTTACAGCATTTACCACTTCACCTGGCACCTGAATGATTGAAGAATTGCGTCAAGCATTTTGCAAGCAACATTTCCAAAAGAAAAGAGTTCAGTGGCAACGAAGCTGAGTGACTGCAGTTTGGCGCAGATTATTTGATAGGTTTACCTGCAATTATCGACTTATCCTTAGACTAAATAATTTTTGATTTTTAATTTATTCCAGCGTTAAAATTCCTGTTCATGTTAGTGGTTTACTAGGAAAAAATATCATACATACCTTTTAGATCAAATCTGGCTTATTCAGCAGCCAAATAAAGCGAATGGAAACTAAGACCGCGCACAGTTGAAATGATTTCCAGCGGCTTTTGTGCCATTTGAGCTGATTTCATGCCCTGTGCTCCCTCCTATTGACCCTTCAGTTTCGCCCTAATATAAACAGTAGCTATTGTATCTATGAGAAGGATCTATGTTCTATGTAAAAACCAATCTCTCCAAAAATCCGAGTCAAAAAAAAAAAAAACAGAGAGGAAGGGAATTTTAGCGTGCGTCAGGATTTTTCCGAAAATATTTTGCAAGTACAAATAAATCCATTTCAATGCAGTTTCCACTCAGCAAAAAAAAGTGGGGGGATATGACAAAAAATGCCGGGAAACCAAAGCGGCATAGCACGAGTATTAGTGGATTAGAGAGACCGAAAAGGAGGGGCATATGTGGGCCAAGGAGGAAGCACTAGCAGAGCTATGCAAAAACCGCATAAACAACAACGTAAATAAATCAATGTAAACAATCGAAACAGTTGTCGGTAAATTGAAATTTGAAATGCAACGCTGCCGATGCCCCGATGTGCTCAGAGCCAAAACCTATATCCACCCACATTTTTTTTTTTTGCGCTGTGTGACAGCCACAGAAACCAACACCAACACACAAAACACATGTGTGGCAACCGACAGGCAAATACAACAAAAATATTGTAGAAAAACGAACACTCGTGATGACGACACCAACATCCCACATAGACATGAAGTTTGGCAGCCTTGTCGACAAAAAGATGGGAAAAAATATTCAGAAGCCCGAAAAAGGGAAAAGCCTAGAAGGATCGAATACAATAAGCGTTAATTGACAAATACGGAGCTCCACAAGAGCTGCACGAGAACGAGAAACTCTATCCGAATGCGTGTGCATTACACTGCCCCAGTTTCCAGTCGGAAGATATTTTTGAAGTACTTCCCACTGCCAATTAAACGGATTGCCTTTTCTTTGTTACCAAAAAATATAGTGTTCAAGAAGAGCAACAGAGGGAAATAAAAAAGAAAATGGGAAAGGTTTCACGTTGAAAATGTTATAGAGAAAGTAATAAGAAAAAAAGAACTGATCACAAGCTAACTATTATAACTATTATATTATCAAAAAACTAGAAAGAAATTTAAATATTTATCCTCCATAGTTTTGGGCAAATGAAAGCTTAAAAATGTAATAACTAAGCCAAAAATGCATTAATTTCAATTCAGAAAGCTGTTCTATGCTAGTTTTTATAAGGTTAACAAATCAGCGTATTAAATTTAAGATTTTAAAAAATCTCATTTTTTTTGTTATTTTTTTTTACAATTTTATCATAAAAATTTTGAACAAAAATTTTAAATTTTTTTATTCTACCAGATACAGCTAGATCGACTCGGCTGTTGATGCTGATCAAAAATATATATGATTTATAGGGTCGGAAATGATTCCTTCACTAACTTCTGTGCTTCTGCCTAAAATTATGAAGCTAAATATTTATCCTTAATTTTATAAAATAATTGTTGGGAAAATTAAATCTTAAAAATATTATAACTAAGTTAAAAATCCGTTAATTTGAATTTGGAAAGCTGTTCTGTTTTAGTTTTTATTAGGTTAACAAGTCAGCATATTAAATTTAAGATTTTAAAAATCTAAATTTTTTTTAAATTTTTGACCATTTTTATGATGTAACCCCTTATAAAAATTTGAAAAATTTAAAAAAAAATTTTTTTTATTTAAAATGTTCGAAAACAGCTAGATCGACTCTCCTGATGATGCTGATCAAGAATATATATGCTTTATAGGGTCGGAAGTGACGACTTTACTGCTTTGCAAGCATCTGACTAAAATTAAAATACCCTTTTTTTACCTTCCAAAATATAGGAAGCTAAATAATTACTTTAAGACATTTTTATAAAATTTGTGTATATTGGTAATACCAAGTTTTTAAGGGCTTCTTCTCTCATATATCCGTTTAAACACTAAGCCTTTTCTACTTCCCAAAATATCCAACTGCTAACCCACATAAAAATTAAACTAAAAGAAAAGACTCAGCACTTAGCTAATTAAGGACATGCTGTAAGTAAACCACAGCATACATACCTTCCACGGGGTTTCCTTATCCCAGAGATAACTTAATCATCACTGAAATCCATTACCATTGTCTGCGTAGAAAAAGTTTTCAGCTTCTCCTAGAGATCTCCTGGAGAACCACTTTTACCCCACCCAAAACCCGTCCAGGAAGCAACCTCAACCCTTTTGTCACCGTCTTCCTGCTTGTGGGCGCAGACTGTGACACGTGTCATGTGTTGTTGTTATTGCTGCTCTAGTTGCGGCAGACAAAATACGAGTACAAAAGGACAACAGCAGGCAGGACGAGAGAAGGAAGCTGGAATGCCAACGCATGTTTCGCCGAGGCGAAGAATGATGATGGAGCAGTGCGAAATGAACTGCGGCCAGTGGCGGGAAAACAAAGGCAAGGCACGAGCGGGATACGTCCCAGCATTTACGATTCTGATGAGGAAGGCACTGTGAAAAATAAAGGGTCATCTAGGTTCATAATGTTGAATGAAGTAATAAGCTTTTAAAAAACCATACAAGTTTTTTTAAGGCATACTGAGATATTGTTCTTACTTCCTGTAATAAAGAAAAAGTTATATTTAATTTTAGATATTACTTCAACTAAAGGCCACCTCTTTTTTCTCTCTCTGATTGTGCCGACTTTTCATGTGTTTGTGTGGCAATCAAGAATGAACAATGAATGGATGCCACAACTCTCAGCTCGGACCATGTCCAAGTGCCATGTACAACACATTGTTGGCTGCTCCATTCATTTCACACCACATAGATTTTATGTACTGGGGAAATCTTGTACCCCGAAAACTTGGCCAATAATATAAAGTAATTAAAAACCGCACAGACAGGAGGTGAAATCAGGAGGTGGCGCTGACTGAAGGCTAATCTGGTTGGTCTTTAATTGGGGAAATTGTACGAGTGTTTGGTACGAAAGCGAATGTTAATGTTCCTGGCCACAGGATATGGCGGCACCTGTTTCCTTTTGGCTTCTTCCCCTCCCCTATCCTGGCTCATCCCACACTCTGGTTTCTTATTCTCTCTCTCTCCAGAACAAACAAATTTTTATGATGGAATTACAAAATTTTAATGTTTGCTTGTTTGTAATTAAATTTTCGGTTATTGTTCTTGTTCGTGCACTGCACTGTGGAAATATTTGCCAAGGGTATGACTGTGTTTCGAGAGAGGATGATGTACAAATTAAATGGGAAAAAGCTGAGTATTTTACCTGCGAAAATAATAAGGTAAAACGTATGACATCAATCACTGAAATACTTTTTAAAAACTAAAGGGGTAACCCTTACTCGTGTCTGGGAAATTATCAACAAGTATTCTAAATTCAAAATATTTAATTAAAATAATTTAAAAATAGGGTATTTAAGGCCTGGACTTGCAGCTTGACTTCCCTTCCCTGTTGTTTTTTTTGCTGTTTTATGTGTGACTTTTATGGGCGTGACACGTGAGCTATTTTTATTACCCTGCCAGCGGAAGCGGAAACAGCAGAGAGCAAAAGGCGAAGGGAGACAGGAAGGAGGCGAAACAGGACAAGGACAATGGCTGTGACCTTTAAACTTTTAATTACACAACTGCCCAAGCGGCATAGTAAATTTTTAATTAAACCAAATTGCCTTCGAATTGCAGGCTCAGCCAAGGGACAGGTTGTGCAATAAGTTTGAGGTAATTTTAGAGCAATTCCTTTGATTTCTAGCTGCCATTTAAATAATTGATAGCAAATCAAAGCTTCACCTTAAATTACAAGCTATTTAATTTGTATTTATTATTTTATGGAATATATTCGAAATTTATGATTAAGGAATATCAGAAAACTCCACCGATTATCTGTCTGCAATCGATATGTTCCTATTCTTTGTGGGTCATCGTCTAGTTTAAGTGAATTATAACTTTTATTTTGCCTTAGTTTTGTTCTACTTTTGCACCATTTTTTCTGTCTCCGAGTGTGACATTCGGCCAAGTTTTGCGGCCCCAAACTTATCCACTGAATCAACATTTATATTGGAGCCTGCGACTCAAAGGTTCAATTCAGACAGTCAAACGCCGAAACAGAACAAAAAACTTGGAAGAAGGAACAGAGGCCAGAGTGCCAGACTAACGAAAACTGTCAAAAGTTTTTACTTTTTTTAGGGGTAACAATAAGTTAAACTTATCCCTGGGTTATCCCACAGAACTGCGGCGGAGAGAACTGGAAAACTGGGCTCGCAATCAGCCAAGTGAGACAACCTAATCGACTGACGGACATTGCTGAAATGTCTGAGAGCACACAGAATGGGCGGTAGTGAAGGGGAAATATAGTCTCGACATTCTGGGGACTCACATAGCTGAAATGCCTGCGAGTCTTAGGTGGACATGACTGTCAGTGGACTGCAAAGGGAGAAGTACAAGCCTCTGAAGCGGCCTTGAAAAGATTTTTTAAATATTTAAAATGGTAAGTAAGAGAAATAATTTTCTATAATTCAATAACTTCATTAATGTGCAACTTTTTACAGGCCTGCCACCTTAAGCTAGTTTTAGGGAAAGCATATTTAAACGGGCCTTAAAGAAACACATTACTTGGGCTGAAAAACCTCAAACTTTAATTAAAATTCCAACTACTGCTAGTATTTATTCCATTACCCCTCCAAACATATTTATTAGAGCTCCCCAGTGTAGTTTAAATGACATAAGCCATTTATTTGCCTGTATTTTGCATGACATTCGACCTACTGACATTTTCCTTTGACCTTTGATTCAAATTTCTGTCACAGGAATGGGGACTTTTCCTCTCAGGTAAATTATTTAATTTGTATTCACCTTCTTTTCGCTGCAAAATAAAAAGAAATTGCAAGAAAGAGTTCCAGAGCAGGTAAATGTGTAAATTAACAATGTGAAATGCCCCCTTTCAATTGTTCAGATTATAAAATCCCCACATGACTGGCATCATCATCGTCATTGCCATCATCGATGACAGTCAATCAAGGACATGCAGTTCGAAAAGGATAAGGAAAAGGGAAAAAGGGACCTGGGAGAATCCATATTCCATCTCGACTCGGCTCTGTTAAGCGTCAATTATGATTGGCTTCCTTGACTCGCTCTTTCATTCAGTCATTCAGATTCTTATTCAAAATTAAGGGCAATTATCGTTGTTCAAATAGGCAGAGCGCCGCTGACGACCTTGAGCGCAATTCCCAATTGCGATTACATGCAAAGGGAAATGGAAAAACGATGTAAGAAACAGGCTGAAAAAATCGAAATTGAGATTCGTAATCAAAGGAAAACGTAATTATAAAATATTTACAGTTCAGGACAGCAGCAAAAAATTACACAATTGTAATATTCTAGATCATAATTTATATAATATATAACAATTTTTACTTATTTTAAAATAAGAAACCGAATGCCATTTAACAACAGCCACAGGAACCCACAAATTTTCTGGAAAACCTAAAATTACTTGTGGAAAATCAGTAACGTTTTAAAAAGCCGCGATAATTTACCCTTGCAATTGGCCTTTGAAAGAGGAAAAACCTTTAACTTTTGTGCTTGTTGAGTCAAGCACTGTAAATTAAATTTCCCTTTGACTATTAGCCATTAGTTGATTTTGTTTTTTTGGGATCCACATCTCTTCTGTTGCTTTATTTCTGTTTCTGACCAGTGCTGAATTGGGGATTCCATTTCCCACACCCTCAACTCTCAAGAGCAGTAAGTTTTGCGGCTGCCACTCGACTACATTTTGTTTGTCTACGAAAGTATGCAGATTTTAAAATGGGCGAATGCTCCTTGGCATATTCCTTTGATTTTTGGCCACAAATCCGCATTATTTTGGTTTTCAACTAGCTTGTTTCATGTTGTCTGCTGCTCTCGGCTTTTTCGAGTGACCAATTGGAAAACTTTCCCGGCGCCCTCTTGTGGAATTTCATTTATCACACACGAATGCATGCGGAAAATGAAGGGAGGAGAAAAGCAGCCAAGTTTGCCATCAAACAAATTATAAACCAGTTTTGAGCAAACTGCTACATTATTAAGTTTCTGCTAATTGAGGAAAATTTTTGTAATTGATGAAGTTTGCATGTTTTTGTGTTATACACATTTTTCCTTCAGGTAGCCACCCCAAAAACTAGTTGTGTAGTCTCCATTTATTGCGAAATACCTTATTTTTTTTATAAAATAAGCTTTCCTCTGTTGCTCAAATACCTTACTTCAGGGTAATAATTTATTTTACATTTATTTCAGGCCACTACAAGATAATAACGCCTGCACTTGATCCTGTCACTCGAATTGCACTGTCCACAGGCAAGTAAACCACTCAAGCTTCACACTCAACCCATTGAGTAAAACCTCAAATTCAGATTGCATTATTCCCCAAGGGGCTGTGTTTGCTGCCACTCGGTTTTTGGCCAGGAATCTTGGGGCCTCCGGGCTCGACTCTGGCGGTTTCCTTAATTAAAATGTCGTCAAAACAATACAATTTTGTCAACTGCAGAGTGCTCGAGTACTCGAGAGGGTGACAAACGGGGCACCAAGTCTCATGTTTACCGAGGTGTTTGCCGTAGAGATGACGAGCAGAGTTGCCGCCTTGAGATTGCCTGCTTTGCCTGGTCGACCACAACACATCGATGGTTGACTCAATCAAGGGACTCGCACAAAGGACAGCCCGAAGGACACAGGGATGTACTTGTATGTGTCTCTGCTCTGTAATTAGCTCATTTATGTTGATTTCCTTTGACAACGCAACGAAAGCATAAATTGCACCCATTAATTCGGCTTATTCATTATGCAGCTCTCATCGCTCACTCGCCCAACCCGAAAACCAAAGTCATTCATAAATTTGTGGTTAAAATGTTATCGAGCAATTGTCAAATGATGCGGTCACCAACTGTTAAGTGCATTTCATATTCCTCACACAGAAAGCTGTGTGTGCTGCAACTGCGGATAGTTGGTTTCGGTGAATTGAATATAATTTGAATTTTTGGGGTTAGCTAATTATAGCTTAAAGTAGATTCCTTTTTGGCCAAAGCCACTATAATCACGGCTTGCTGCATGCTGTCAATGGTTGAATATTTTGTAATATTTATTCCTATAAATATATTTAATGAACAAGTTATATGATATACTCCTACTAGACTTTTTGAAACTGTTACTTTCACTTGACTGCCTTTAATTTCGCAGATAACCCACCTGGATTAAGCGATATCCCCAAGGGCACCTGAAAACCCTTCATTAGCCAGCTTTCTTCTTCAATATATTTCCCCCTCTTTAGCTGCTCTGGAAATGCTTCAAAAGTTGCTGCATTTTATATAGAAAAAGAACGACGGTTTGAGAGAGACAGAGAAAGATAGGGACAGCCATCGTAGATTTAATTAACATTGAAATGGTTTCAATTACGATGGAAATTAGCTGAACTTTTCAGCTCAAACTTGGGCGAGGAGGCGTCTGAATGGGGACACTTGTGTTTATACATATATGCTGCACTCTGGCGCAACTTCTTGGCTCTTAAATTGAGTATGTTAAAGCCGGAAAATGGGATGTAGGGGGATAATCTTATATTGGCAACTATGAAAAGTAAGCGCTAAAAATTGAGTCCTAAGTTTTCGCTATCAGGTTATAGATATTATTTGTAATATTATTATTTAGAAATACCATTTAAACCAATTAATTTATTTATTAAACAAGAGCCACAGAAATGTATAATCACATTGCTCAATGGTCATGTACAATGCAGGAATGAATATGCATCTTACCCGTTTCAAATGTAACTTTTTAGCATATTAAATAAAGAATTTTCAAAGATTAGAAAAGCTTTTTGTTTCGGCTAATACTTTTCAGTCATTGTGCAATAAATACAAAATACTTAAACTGCAATTGCGTTGCGCATACGACATGTGTGCCAGCGGGCAGAGCTGCTTGTGCCTTCATCCCCACACCCATCATCATCATCATCATCATCATCATCATCATCATCAGCATCATCCTCGTTCTCTACTTCGTCGTCGTCGTTGCTTAAAACAATTAGAAATGCAACATTGTTTTAATCTCTTTCGCATTTAACGCAAATTGCTTAGCATTAAGGCGTTTGCCAAAAACACCCGCAAAAGAGCAAAAGGAAACATGAAAGGGGAACGTGGAAAGAGTGAAGAAAACTCGGGGAAAAGCGAACACGGCGCTTGAGGTTTTCGCCACTCGCTTTTAGCTTAGACAGACAACGAGTGCAATAATTCGAATTTAAGCATTTTTTATGAGCTGTGCTCCTTCTCTTTCTGCTATTCAATTTTAGCTTAGCTCTCTTTCCTTTTGCATATGCAGATTTCCACGGTTTTTGTATGTGCAGCTGGGACTCGGACTTGTTTTTGGGTTAATCAGTTGGGTTTGGTGCCACGCATTTGCGGTGGCTGCAAATGGAAATGGAAACTTTGACATTGCGGTTGCAGGGCTTAAAGGGATTTGCTGCAAATTATGATGCACTTGAACTGTGTGAGAAGGACAAGTAACTTGTCCTTTATGCATATGAAAAGAGAAAGAGAAATAACCTTTTTTTTATCCATTTTACCTCCTTAAACAGATAGTGTTTAGAATTTGGGTTTCTTAAATATTCATCCCATAGCACAACTAGAATTCCCTCTTAAAATTAACCATTTTAAGGCATTCCAGCACGCATACTTTAGTTTCTGTATAAATTCCTAAAATGTTTCTAGCTATTTTACTCATCCTCCCCCTCGCTTTCTTCTACCCCTCTTGGTTTTGCGCGTAGTTTTTCTTCAAGAATTTTCTTTTTAATTTGTTTGAAGCGTGCGCTCTCTCGCTCACACGCAACTAACCTCGTTAAGCGAGTCGAGCCAGCGAAGTGCCACCTGCCCATCTGGCAGCTTTTCACCTGTCTGCGTATGCCGCTTACCACACACCTGTCCTGACTCCTGCCACCTGCAAGCTGCCTGCCTTGCGCAATGTCAGCAGTGCTGCTGCATACTTTGTGACTTTTAAGTTAATATTTTGAAAGGCGAATAATGTAAATTTCAGTTAACTGTCATTCTTTGGATTTTAAAATTATTGTTTATTTACCTAAATCCTATCGAACTATTTTTAATTATTATGGCACCCATTAGCTGGCAGCACTAGTAGCAGCCTTGGCATTAACACTTCGTCAAATGTTTGCCAAATGCTTTCTGAACTCCCCCAAAACCCCCACGACCTCGGCTTCTGTCCCCCTGGCATGTGTGTGTGCACCAATTAGTGTTTGCCAAATGCTGTTCGTTGGGAAAAATAGAAGCGGAAAATGGCCGAGCCAGGAAAAGATTTCGACATTACTTAACGCGGCCTTTGATTTCGTCGAGGTTGATGGATTTCCGTCTATTCCTCGCCTTCGTTTTGTGCCCCATAACATTTATTTATACATTTATTGCTTCGCACAGCAATCAATTGCTGAGGCCGAGAATAAATAAAGCTTAATTGCGCAGGACTCTCGTCCCTGCGATGTGGAGCGGAATTCGGCATGCGGGCCACACAGCGAATACCATTTAAAGGTTATCCCTGGCATTATTTTATCAAAGGGAATTAACACGCAAAACAACAAAAGCACCAAGATCCACAATGCTGCTTTTGTTCTCTTATCAACGCTTGCAGCACGCACCAACACTGCAATCAATTAAAACAAAGTTTTAATGTTTATTTAAAAATAAAAAATATATTTAATTTAAATCATTAGTTTATTGCGATACATTTTTTAATGGATTTCATATTATGTAAATATTATATTTTATTTTAAAGAAAAAGTCTTAACCAAATCGTATTACAATCTTTAAGAAGAGAGTTCAACAAAGTATACAAAAGTTCCTTGAAGTTATTCCTTAATTATTTTTATATTTTCCCTTAATTTGTATGGTATTTTTTTCCAAGTGCAGCGAGCTCGCCCGCATTGCGTGTGTGTGCAGTAAACGCAGCGTGGCTTCCGAAGCCCAGCGCCAAAGCCCCTACAGTGGGGGTCAGCAATAAAAGCTCAAATAAATATTGACACCCCGCCTCTATTTTGCCCCCTCGCTGTGCACAGGCAAATGTGCACCTGTCATGGAGCTGCTTTGGTTCAATGGATTTGTCTTTGGCTTAAACACTTTGTAGTTTCGGGCTTAGAAAGAAACACAAAATACACGAATGTCCCAGGGGGATTCACGTGAAGATAAAACAATGACCGCACGATTCGATAAGGGTCAACAATCGATGGATTTTCGTGACCAAAGAGTTTAATAAAATGTTTAACTAAGCTTGAAAGTGTGCTTAAATTGTTGTTGAGGTGGAATCTTAACTTAAGAATGTAAATTATTTTAAACCAATATTATAAAAAAATAAAATAATCAAATTTAACTTTTAAGTTTGTATACCCTGCGGCTTTAAATATGTTATTAAAATTATTTAATAATCATTTATATATAAGACAATGCATTAAATTATTTGCGGAAAACTTTTCTATGATCGTTTTTATTAATATTAAAAATCTCCATACTAAATTTAATATTTGTTATTATTTTCTGTGAAGTTTAAAAAATAATAAAATTGTTCTTTGTTTTACAATTTTTATTTTCAAAATTTGAAAAATTTAGGAAATATTGTTGTTGAATTTTTGCAATAAGTAAGCCAAAAATGCTTTAAATTCAGCTCAGAAAGCTTTTCTATAGTAGTTTTTTAAGAGTTAATAAATCTGCATACTCAATTTTGGTTTTATAAAAATTAAAATTTTTTCCGATTTTTGACAATTTTAACGATGTAACCCCTTATAAAATTTCTAAAAAGTTTATCAAAAATGTTTTCTTGTCGGACATGGGTAGATGAAGAATATATATGGTTTATGGGGTCGGAAATGGAAATTATGCCCTGCAAGCGCTTGAAAAGTAAATAAAATTACGTATACGCACTGTTGCACAAAAGTTCAATTTATTACACTAAAAGTATAATTATTATATTTGTATTACAAATTAACACATATTTGCATTTAAACAAAGCCTTTCTGACTACTGGTTTATTATTATATTATATTTTACCTGCATTACTCAACCGCCCCGTGTGACAAATGCCAATCTTGAGTAAATTTGCCACAATTTATCATGCATCTCGGAGTATCCCCTTCGTGTTTTATATATTTTTTTAGCAACTTTAGATCATACTTAAGATGTCATAAACAGATACCCCCGCCCTCGATGGGGGGCGTGGCCATCAAGGCCATTGGCCATGTGTTATGTGTGGATATCCCTGTTTCGGTCCGCTACAAATTGATCATAATCTGTAAGCCATTTATCTTGCCAACACAAGCATCGGGAATGGATCTGAGTCCGTTAGGCGGGATGACGGTAGATGGGTAGACGGCGGCTTAAGATGAATGACCCGAGATGCTCATCGCACGATTGGGCAGCGGCATCGCTCGCCCTGAATGACACCGTCTGAATGGATGGCTTTGTTCACACAGATGAATTGCCGGGCACACACCCCGTCTGCACATCCTCCTGAGACCCACAAACCGATTTGTTTCGGCTGTTTTTTTTTGTGCTTTGTCTTGCTGCGGCGGCTATGTGCTAATTTGGCAATTTGTTTATCGATTTCGGGTTTTGGCTTATTTGTTGCTCCGCAGCGTTAAGTGGCCAATAATCAAAATCACTTAAGCCACTTCGGTTGGTTAGAAAAAGGACAAGCGACGAGTGGGATAAAAAAATGGTTGCCTTCAATTGATTTTGATAAATTATCTATTGAAGTTATGGATTTAAAAGGATTTTAAGGGGAATTCCGATAGCTTAGGTGTGACTTTAGGTTTATAAAATGTATAAACAATGTAACTTTTTCCTTTATAATTACTTTAAATTCAATCTATATTATAAATAAATTATAAATACCCTCCATCACAAATTACAGCATCAAGCAAAGTACAAACAAGTAAGTTATTATCTCATGTAAATACGAGATAAATCTACGGATGGAATAAAGTCATTATTCCACTACATTTGCAGCAATTTGCGTTGTTTTCCGTTGGCGTCAGGCTGTGCTTATGCCCCGTGGGGTTGCCAAAAGGTTAGACAACATGTTGACTGTCACACGTCGATGCCGCATTTTGCCATTTACGATTTGCCACTTTAAGTCGCAGCTCCTTGACCCGGTCACAGCCTTTGCCACATTTGTGCGACACAAATTTGTGGCTGAGGAAAACAAAGTAATATCGAGAGCGTGGAGGGGCTGAACTCATTTTATGGGCACGCCATGCACATATTGATCAAGTGACAGGCGGCTGAGTGACAAACAAACTGGGTCTCTGCGTCTCTCCTATGCTTATTATGCAAATATGCAGGCCAAATTGATTTGCTGCGGGGTGTGGGAGGCGGATGAAAGGTGGCTTCCGCGTGGAAAACAAAACGCGGCGTATGCGCAATTTCTCTCAACAACAAAATTCACCGCAAAATGTATGCAAATATCTGACATACATAGTCTCTCCCACGGCAGAAGGCATACGCCACGAAAACAATATAAGGAATTGCTAGGCGCAAAATTGAAAAGAAATTGAAAATATATATTCTATATATGCAGATATATCGCACAGCCGACGGGCATCACCTGAGTGACTGTGTGCGGGGCTGAGAAATCTCAGATTAAACTAATTTTTGGCTTGTTGCATGGCCACCAGCCAACTGGAGTTGCCTTTGCATATTTAATAAGCCCACAAAAGAGCAGACAAATGCGGAAAGTACAATACAATACAGGCAGGAAGTTGGGAAAATAGGGAAGGCCTTGCTAAATATGAATACTTATTTTATTATAAAGTATAAATATTTCATAACCTTTAAATATATAAAATTTTAAAATTATTCCCAGACTTGTATACTTTTTAGGAAAATATATAAACTATATACAAGTTAAAATCTGATAGTGTTCAACGTTTAACATATTAATTTGGTACTGAACTTTTGCTTTAATTATTTTTCTGGCCCAGGAAATGCCACGACCCAGTTTAGACTTTCCCCAAAAACTTCAAAGAAAAATGCTGAACGAAAAACTTGTAGAGTGCAAGAATACACACACTTCCTCCCGCACACACACACTCGATTGTCCTGAGGGAAATATGAGGGAGCGCGGCGGAAAAGCGGAAAAAGCAAAGAGCCAAGGTGAACACACAACTTCCACTCGCAGGTCGCGGTCGTGGGTCTCTTTTAGCCATGCCCGTGGCCTCTCGCCGGGCTGGCATTTTCATGGCCATAAAGGGACCAGGGCTTATACACGAGAAGAATTTGTACACAAATTATTGAACGCACACAGAGGGCAAACTGTGCGTTCCGGGAGTGTAATTCAGTTTGTCAGCAAAGCAGATTTCATCTGTTTGGGGTATTTTTCGTATTACAAAAATAATAATGAGATTATCACAGACATAATAAAGGAATTTTATAATTATTAAATATTAAACAACACTTCAAAGTAATGCAAACTAATTAAAAAACTAAAGTCTTTTCAATTATTTTGGATAGTTCCTACATTTTCGTTTCGCACTTTCTATCTGCGTTGGCCAAAAAAACTTTTCCCCTTCTCAATGTGTGGGATCGCGACCCATAAATAAATTTGCGACAAAATAATTATAAAAAAGAAAGAAAACTAATGCACAAGCGTGGCCATAAAACTAGAGTCACACAGACACTTTTTCGATTACAACTTTTTCGGCTCGCATGGAAATAGAAATAAAATTGGTCAGCCATTGTGCCACGCCCCCTGTCCTGTCCGTCCGTCTCTGTCCTTTCCATTGTCCGCGTCCGTGTCCTGTGACCACCTACACAATTTCAACTTAATGACACAACAATCACGAATGCCATAAAACATTTTTCATGCTCGCACGTCCACATATACTTGTACATCCGAATATATGTACATATATGAATACATGTATATGTATTTTGGATTTTCAAAACTATTTCCCTGGACTGCCGAGCGGAACGCAGCAAATTTGGTTGTCTAGCTGTTAGTTTTTGGCTTCCATTTGCTCTTTTCAGAGATTTCTGCAGATTTTACGCTTGATACCCCTTAAAAATAATTTTATACGACTGGAAGGCGGCTCGACTGAAAATTTAGAATATTAACAGAGATTATTATTGTCTTTTTGGCTTCTCAGATAAATCAGAATTGATTGCTTTAACCTAAATCTCATTGCAATGTATGGTTTATACCACTCTTAAATAGCATTCAGAAAAACGTTAAATTACCTTTTTTAATGGTTTTATGTTAATTTAATGTCTTGTAAATTATTTTAAATTATGAAACGGAGTCCTCAAATAAAGAAAAAGAGCATATTCTTCGTATTATTCTGCAAGAAATTGGTCTAAAATATTTAATTAATTTTTAAGTCTTTGCTAGAAACCAAGATCGTTGGTAATTTTCTACTCCAAAGCGGATTTCCTCTTATTTTCTCGCTCAAATTTTTTGTTGTATTTTTCCAGGCCTCCCACCACCCACATAAGTTTTTCTATTATATTCAAATTAAACTTTGCCCCTGCCCCTTAGGACAGGACAGGTGAGCGGAGCTGCTGCTGCTGCTGGTGCTTCAGGTTGCCCCGGGATGGCAAATTTGTTTTATTGCAAAGCGAACAAAATGTTGCACACGTTAGATATTTGATGGCTGTCTGCCTCTCTAATAGGACTTGGTAGCCGTGACTTGTGGCACGTTCCGTCATTAAATTCAGCAAACGGGACCGGCTCTTAAAAGCGCCATTAATACGTGGCCACAGCCTGCTGGGCCTCGGAATTCTACCATTTATTTTGTTCATTTAATAATAAATTTCTCTGCACCTGAGCCGGTGCCTGGTGGCGGTGCCAGTGCCTGGGCCATGGCCTGTGCCTTGTGCATTTTAGCAAGTTATCAAGCACTTGACTGTAATTCTATTTATGGCTGCATTTGCCATGCCGAGCAGCAGTTCTCGGCCACGAGAAGAAAAGGGACCGGGAAAAGGCCAGGCCAAAACAGGACAGGCCTGGCAAAATGGCGGCGGTTCCGGTGGGAATAAATGCGCTTCTCGGGCCGGGCATCTGGGGAATCGAATTGCAGGAAGCGACGGCACATTCTCCAGAGGTCTGTCCGCAGGAAATTAAAATAATGAAATTTACCAAGTTCGCACAAGTCCCAAGGAGTTGTAGTAAATATTTTGCAGTGAATGCGAAGAATGGCTGCCCACGGCAGCAAAATAACTAATCCCTGGACAACTTTTATTATTATTATTATGCTATAATTGGTTTTTTCTTACATAACATAAGAAAAATTAAAAACTGCCAGAAAACATCATTAAATGGGTAAAAAAATAGCATACTTTCCAGCGTTTAGGAAAATGAAAGCTGAAAAAACCAACTGCATTTCTTATGTTTAATAATATTTAAAAAATGATGCTTCTCTTAAAACAGAAATAATAAATAAATACACGCAAAATGCTTCCGATTTTAGGGCGCCGAGGCAGGGAATTTTCCCTGTTGGCCAACTCTTTACTTTAGGCCCAAGGCCGAGAAGCCGCAGGCTGCTAATGTTGCTGTGGCAGCTGCAACTGCTGAGGCTGCAGTTTAACTGCCTTCTTTTTTCCTCTAATTTCCCAGCAGTTGGCCATTTTCCGGGCGCCGCCTTAGCACTTGCGCTTTTCGCCGGGGGAGTGGCGGGGAAATGTGGGGAAATGCGGGCAAATGGAATGGCAACACAGACACTGAAGACTGGCAGCGTCAGAAGTTTATTTAGTTGGCGAGGCGGAGGCAATGCCTCTTCCCCGCTGCACACTGACAGCCGTCGTCCATATTTCTTATTGATTTATCTGTTAATTAAAATTCTTAGCACGTAACTGGGTGTGTGTGTGTGTGTGTGTGTCTGTATTTGGGGCTGGGCCGTACAGCACGAAGATGCTCCTGTGCTCCGTATAAAATGGCGCTGCAGCACCCACACACACAGGCGAACACGAAATGCATTTCAAATGCTTGTCTTCAAATCGCAATGCCAATGTCTCTGTCTCTGTTTCTGTCTCTGTGTGTGGGTGAGTAAGACATACGGGTTGCCTCTTAATTTGATCAAATCACACAGACACACATGTAGAGAGGGTGGGCCGAGTGCCGCCCCCCAGTTGTCGTCGCATTCGATTTGATTGATTTCTCAAAAACAAAAACCGAACGCAACAATAAATAACTTTGCTGCACAACTTTCATCTGCTGACAATGCAAAGTTGTCAAACAGAGGGAAAAACTATATGGGAAAAGCTGGCATCACTTTCTAAAGTAAAGTGGGGAATACCCTACATATAAGCAGAATTTAAAATGATATTTATTGGTAAGCTTAGCTCAAATTTCTTAAATAGCTTTTTACAATATTTTAAACTTAAATGAAAGAAAAAATCTACTGAATTGTAGTTCTATTCTATAAGAAATATTTTAACTTATCTGTAATTCAATATTAATTGTTGTTAGAAAATCAAAACTAACTAACCAAAATATTTCCCAATCTAAAAAAACCAGCGCATTCAACTCTAACTTTCACTTTGTACTTTCCCCGATTCAGTTAACTCAACTCGAATTACTTTCCTGCACCTCCCCTCAGTCGTTCCAAGGCAATCGCAACTTTGGACAAATTTACAAATTTCGAAATCCAGAGACACGACCAACCGGCAGAGCAGAGCTATCTATGGCCGCATCTACGAGTTGGGGCGAGTTGCTACCAAAAAGTGACACAGACAGGCAGACGACAGAGACATAAGCATATTACAATATTACACTGTCACCGGAAATGGCTGTAACGCCAACAACAATCTGCAGGAAAACAGGAACAGAAAAAAAGCGAACGAGAAAACTGGAGGGAAAATGAAAGAAAAAGGCAAGCAGATTGTATGCGACAAATGGGAGATAATGTAGCTGGTGAGTGGGGACCTGGATGCCGGGATGCCAGGAGGTGCTGAGGGATCCCTGAACCGAAGCCGAACCAAACCGAAATAAAGACGGCCTGTCTATGTCTGTGTGGCATTATTTTAACATTTTATGCTGGCACAACGAAAATCTGACAGTTGACTAGCGCAGAAAATATGCTCACTGGGATATGGATATATATATGTATAAATGTTCCTGTATGTTTGTAATGTGGGGAAATGGGTGGAAAACTGCTGCTGCTGCCGGAAACGAGGACGAAAAGTGTTAAAAGAAGCCGAGGAGCGGCATGAGGCATTCCTTTTGTGCCCGGGCGTTGATATTCAATCAGCGGCACTCATATATTCATCATCATCACCGGCAACACCAGCACCAGCCATAGCCTATCCCCACGTCCCCAGATCCCCAGATAGTATATCCCCATATCCCACCTAGGCCATCATAATTGGTGAACCAGCTCACGTAGTGAATCAGTGATGAATGTTTTTATGCTTATTGTTGAGTTCACTGAGCGAAATGAGTTGTTTGTCTGTCCGCCAGTCCGTCCGTGGGCTCACGTATGTGTATGTGTCAATGTGTGGGCATTAGCCGGGCTCTGAAGGTGGGCGGTGGGCGGTGGGCGGTGGTTGGTGGGTGTTGTTGCCGTGGGTGAGTACCAACAGCACGTGTGGCCTCTACAAGTAAAATACAAATATTTATATAGACCTGATATCTGTTATGCATTCCGAACAGTCAGTCAGCGGGGCCTACGCATGCCAGTTTTAGTTAATTTTCAAGATTAATTAACACTCAGTAAACGTAGAAGGTAAAAGGTTAGACTGGATTTGAATTAATATCAACTTGAAATGAAGAGTTTATATTTAAAAGTACATTTTCTGCACTACATAGTTTTTGAAGAATTTTTGAAATATTGATTTTACCATTAAAAATGTTTTAAATAATCATTGCCAAATGCTGTATTCCTAAGAAATTAATTATAGAATTCAGTCTGTCATATATTTTATACAAAGGGTCTTTGCCCTTCAAAAAATATTCATTCATTCATTCATTCAATATCGAATTCTCCTTCGTCTACTTTACTTTCCTCTTTTCAATGCCAACCAATTACTTTTTCACTTCATGGACCGCAAACGATTGAAAATATGACTAATTTCTAGTGCAAGTTCCTCTTTTTTTCAGCCAGAGAAACCGAGAAAATAAAAGCCACAAAGCAACTGGCAGCCACAACTCTGCTGCGGCTGTTGCATTCCGTTCTGCGAATTTTGCCAAACGGCAATGGAAATTATTAACATTCATAGATGAATGACAGCCATCGAGAATGTGGTTCGCGTTTGGCTGGCTTCCACGGGGGCCATAATAAATTAGGTTGATTGCTGTGGGGATTCGCACAAATGCATATATGCAGGGCTTCACGCCCCCTCAATTGGCTGCGATTACATTTCCCATTTTCCAGCGGGGTGTGTTTCCTTTCCTTTTTTCTTTTTTTTCCTTTTTTGGTTTTGCCTGGGGAAACTGTTTGCGTTGCGGCCCCTCAAGTCCCTCAAAAAAGCAAATCAACTCTTTGAGTATTTGATTACCAGTCTGGCCTGCCACTTGGCCATCATCAATTATTCGGTCGGAGGGGCAAGTGGAAACGTCATCAGCGGTGTCGAGCCTTGGGGCCAACACGAAGGAGGGGCAAGGACAGCGACGGAGAGCAACAATTGCAATAATTAGCGGATGATTTAAAACCACCAGTAATCATCATTACCGCTGTCGTCGTCGTCCGTCGTTGTCGTCTCCTCATCCTGTTCAAGGCGCTGGGAGAAATTTCTTTCCTATATATTGATAAATAATTAATATTAATTTATCCTTTTAAATAATATTACTTCTATAGCGTTTTCAAATATATATTAGTTTACATTATAGAAAACTTCCTTAAATAAAACTTATTTTGCCTGCGCAACAAAGTCTTAACTTTGTAAGAACTACTTTGAATTTCTTTCTAAATAAAATTTTCTTGTATCTGTTCATTTTTCCCCATTTTTAATTCTGATTACTTTTAATTAGGGACTACATTTGGTTCAGTGTACCGTCATTAACAAAGGCAAAGGACCAGGACGCACCGAACCGAACTGAAGCAAGCCGAATGAACCACGGAGGAGCGACAGGACACACCGCAGGCATTTCATTTCAGCTCGTGAAATTTTCAAGTGAAAATTTCGTTGCGCCGCTCGCTAATGACGATAAATTGCGTCGCCATCGCTAAGGGCCACTATAAATAAGTTTGCGCTTGGCTTGGTCAGACTTTTGACCCCGATTTAGGCCAGAAAGTTGGGAAAAGAAAGGGCTGCAGGCAGGACAAAGGTGCAGCCCATCAACGAGCGGCTTAAAAATGCAGTGCAATGCGTTTCCATTTTCGCAAAAGAATGTAATTTCGATTTATCAAATTTCAGCTTATCTCTAAGTTAAGGAAAAGGAATGTTACCATTTAATATATAACTAAAAATTATTATCCCTTCCGGTGGGTTTCATTTTATTTATTAATACTGAAAGCAATGCTAATGCAATTTGTATTCAAAATGAACCAAAGCCAAGAGTTGTCGTCCGCAAACCAAGTTTATACTCAAATGAAGTGACGAATTAAATGAAAACCCTTTTCGCCGGACTTAATCGAGTTTGTCAACGATTTGAGGCATATCAATTAAGGCGACACAGAAGATGGCAGAGCGTAATGACGGCCTTTGTTTTCATCAATTTCAGTGGCCAGTCATTCATCCAGTTGGCCATTGAGTCAGCCATTCAGTTGGGACTCGCTCTTTGCCATTTGCCCTCAGTCCTCAGTCCTTCCGTCTCTCCGACTGTCTCTCTGTCTTTCTGTCTGTCTGTGGGTCCATCGGTCTCTGTGGGGCTTCCCCCGCAGTTCTTGCTGATTTTATATATATTCAAATTAGTTCGCTTTGCACGAGTGGCCCTCGAATGAGAGAGCGAACTGCTGCTGTGATATTCCCAACCAGCCCGGCACACGGCACAAACCGATCCCATTCTATATTGTAGGGGTTTTGTCCCCGGTTCGGGGAACTGAGGGGGCTATCAAGTTGGCTGTGAAGTGCTTATCCTCAAATCAGTGACACTTGAATGTGCAGCACAAGTGACTGACCAAGTGGGTGACTGACTGGCAGACAGACTGGCGGAGGAACAGAGCCGACAGCTTGGCTGGTTTCCCGTCAAATGGGGATTTTTCAATGGTTCTGGCATTCCATTTTATTAGATGGGTAGAATTCCAGGGAGCAGAATTTAATTGATTTTAATATTGAGTTGAAAAAATGTCTCATCTGGTTCATAGATTTCAGATGCTTTGCTATTGCTTTGATTATTTTTATCAGTTACAGTTTTGATTCATTTCATTCAAATAAATACGGCAAGGGTTTGCCTTATTAAATGTAACTCTAAGCTATAAATAATATTTGCTACTTATAATCCCAATTATTGCTCTACTGATTGCTTAAATATTAAAAAACCAAGACAAAACCTTATTTACAATTTCAATTTACAGTGATTTGTTTTCAGTTTACTTCTTCTCAGGCCAAAGGCAACTTTTTGTGCCTTCAAAAGGCCGCCAACACTGGGACTCCTCCCCAAACAAAAGTGCGAAGACTTCGTTTCATTTATTTACTTTGCCCTTCGCCCTCTTGCCAACTGGAACTGAAACTGGCCAACAACTCGAGTGCTGTTTGTGTCCCTGATTGAGTAACTAAATAAAGCAGGCTGCTCCCCAGACCTATTTATGAATTCAAGGGCTTCAATGCATTGATGCTAAATCGTATCAATTAAAATCAACACTAACTTTTGTGATAGAAAAAATAATATTTATAAAAAAAATATTTATAACATAAATATTTATATTTAATTACCTAATTAATATTGAATTTATCCCGATTAACTTTTATCTTCAAACATAAATACAAGTACAATATTAAAAGTACACAGGTGGAACTAGCCTGCAGACAATTAATTTCCCAGACATATTTTATAATTTGCGTAAGTCTAATTTACAAATACTAATTTTATAATATTTACCAATTGAGTTTTAAAAACCAAAAATCTCTCTCTCTCCCCCCAGCAATTATTTATCATTTTAATTAACCTTCCTAATCTCCTACAGGCCAACACAAAAAACAAGTGAGAAAGCTACAGTCGTTCGTGAACGACTGTTATATACCATGTACCAAAATATATATCAAAATGTAAACAAACTCGCTCTTTGCAAAACCACCACCATCTCATGCACTTGCGTGTGCAAGAAAGAGACAGAGATAACCCCTCCTCTCTTTTTTGCGCACGGGAGTTAGTTTCCTGCGCTCATCAGTTTTGTTGTTGTTTTTGGGACGCACCTGTTGCTAGCTGCCAAATAGATAACACACTGATAAGTAAATAACTTTTGTGTTTTTCATCCGATCGTTACCAGATTTTCGGTATTGATACATGTTCTACATATGCATGCCTATGCACAAAAAGAAAGATATATGGTAATATTTGCGGCTGCAAAACGTTTTTATTGATTTGCGGGGGAGTGGGGGGGAAATTTTTAAATCTGAAACAAACTTGATCTGCGTACAAAACATTNCAAAACATTCCGACCTACATACCGAATTTGGTGACTCTAGCTCTTATAGTTGCTGAGATCTAGGCGTTGACACAGACGGACAGACGGACAGACGGACAGACGGACAGACAGACATGGCTAGATCGACTCGGCTGTTGATGCTGATCAAGAATATATATACTTTATGGGGTCGGAAATGCTTCCTTCTGCCTGTTACATACATTTGCACGAAATTAATATACCTTTGTACCTACGGTACATGGTATAATAAATACACATGAAATAACCTCTCGTTCATGCAGAGGTCGAATCCGCAAAATGGCCATTGAAGGCTGGCCAATAAATTAGCGCAAGTAATTTGCGCAATTAACTAAAAACAGTTGAAACCGCTATTAGTTGGGTACGCGAAAATTGCTCGATGCAGCAACGCAAATGCAATGAATTGGCCATAAATCCACGATTCCTTCTACACCCCCCACAGATTACTTTATTCGAGAGGGCGTGGGCGTGCCAGTTGAGTCAACTAATTTATGTTTTAACACACTCGCACATGCAAATTAGCCCACGCACAGAATAAATGCAAATATTGGAGCTCCTCCCCTAATGAGCCAAAGGGGCTAATGGGGAAGGGTTTTGGGGTTTTGGGGGTCCTAGGGTTGTGGCTGCCTTTGCGGTTCATCTGGCAACAACTGTTGACAACATGAAATCAATAAATTTTAGCGCAAATCAATTAAAATAACCCAGATTCAATGCGAGCGCCTGTGAGTTTTGCTTTCTTCGTGCTGTGCAAACGAAAATATTTGTCAATTTGTGGTTTTCACAAAATTTAATTTGTCGCACACGAAAGGGAGAGGGTGCCAGAGCCGCATAAAGTTTACAAATTTCAGCTCACTTTGTGTGAAATTTAACTAAATTTATTTATGCTTACTTATTAAAATTGCTGTAATGCTTATTATTTAATTAAAATTTCGTCAAACTCGATTTGTGTCCCTGGCTAAAGATGTCAGTGGAGAGTTTAACAGAATTTATAAAATGAAATTAAATGCATGCATGGGAAATAGGGAAGCTTTCGAAATGGATCCCACTAACGATAGTAAACAGATTACCATAATCTCCTTTGAGCTGGACGAAGTTCTCTTATGGAATTACGAGTTTTCATTAAATTTATACTGAACCACAATAAGCTTTATTTATTTTGGTAATTGTTTCTGATTGCTTACGTTAAATAAGTAAGGAAAATATAAGGATTAGGCTTTATTCGATATGGAATTTAGTTTAAGTATCTAAGATGCCTTTTTTAATTTTCCTCACCGCCACAGTAGCCTTTTTGAGCCATTTCAAGTTTTATTTTTGATTATTCAGGGCATTTTCAAACGAAACTATACATTACCTACGATGCACAGACGTTAATTACCACGAAAATTACACTTGCACAGAGAGAAAACACAAGCAGAGCCTTCCCGAACTTTATCAAAATTGTAAAAATAAATACAGCCGTCGCGGAAAGTGCTAGGAGGCCTCTCTCTCTGGACCGCCCAGGCCTGAGCCTGAGCCCAATCTGAGTTGGCTGTCAGATCGAGCACCTAGCTGCCTGGAGACGCTGCCTGAAATCACAAATCTCAGTTTGTTCGGATGAAGTACAGCATCCTTTTAGCCTTCACTCGTTCTGCGCAGCATGTCTTCTGCCGAGGACAACGACCCCGACAGCAACAGCAAAGCCGACGACCTTGAACGAAAGTTGGGCGGTGCAGAGATCCCGCCTCCAGCCATACTGGTGCACCCACAGTCGCCACCCAATCCCCAGCCCCAGAGTACCACCAGATCTCCAGACAGACGCCTCAATCCCAACGCCCCTGTATTTGTGCCAAAGTTCAAGGCCGAACTGCTGGCCACCAAGCTGTACGAAAGTTGTGAGTAACAAGCCATAAAGTACAGGGTCACGATCACTAAATATGTGTAAATTTTATACTGTAAATTATATATAATAAGTATAGCAGATACCCCTAGAGTACAAGGGGGAATAGTAAATTAAACTCCCCTTAAACCTATCTTCAAACTGATGCCATTCTCTGAAAAGTACTCATGAATTTCATTTTAAATGTTTTTCCGCAGTAGCACCCTACACCCGTTGGAGCACCGCCGCATCGGAGGACATATCCTATGGACCGCGTCTTGACGCCATTTGGCGGGAGATCAGCGTGGAACAGCTGCCTCCAACTGTTCCGCTTCTCGATGGCAACCCCTACGAAGAGATGGTGGACTTGGAGCTGGACGAGCATCAGGCTATGAATATAGGAGCCGAGTCCTATGACCCCAAGCTGAGCAGGAGTGCAACCAACCCAATGGCACACAAAGAAATGCAGGTCATTGATGTCTCGGGAGATGTGCAGCAGCTGAAACTGCAGCATTTGCAGGATGAGACGCAGGCCGAGGAGCAGGACGACCCCAGACCAGGTAGACGATGCTGTATTATTATGTAGGATCCACAAAGTTACCAAGTTTAGTTACTTTCAATTTGTATTTACACATTAAAATGTTACATTACGCTTTAAGGGTTTAAGGAGTTTAAGCTAAGGGTAAATAGAGATGGGAATGCATTCAATAGGAGATTTATTTTAGATCAAAATATTTATAATTATTGCAAGGGTTTAGTATATCTTAAACGAAATAAACATTAATTTCTCCTGTAAATAATTTCCCCAAAAAATTCAATTTCATTTCCAAATCCCTATTTCTCCTTTGCAATTAAGACGCCTTTCAGAACTTTCTAAATACACTCCTTTCAAGCCCACTTACGTCCTCGTCTTTCACCAGAGACACTGAGAAGAGAGCTCCTTGGGGAGCGGCTGACTATACCTATGACATAATTTATAGTCTGTATTTTAGCGCCTTAAACTGGTTTGTTTTACTTGCCATGAAGGTGCCTGCCTTGCTGCCTTCAGCTACTTTGTCCTGACTTTCTAATGACGTTGAATATGCATGAAAAGTTTCGCCGCACACAGAACTCTCCCCCCGGATAGGAAGTGAAAACTTGATTCACCTGTCTTTGGGTCTTCTGAAGAACTCAGGGATATAAACCACTAGCCAAAATATATTATAAACTTTAAGGATAGCTGGCTGGAAAATACTTAATTTATGAGAGAAATGTGTATTTAATATTTAAATATTTATTCCTTTTTTTGTTTTATGGGTATTTAAATTATTGATTAGTTGATAATCCAGATTTCTTTCAATGATTTCTTTGACTGCACACTCTTTCCATTGTGTGGATGAGCAAAGTGACGGCAACTTTCCATTTTTTGCTCCTTGATTATTTTAGTTTTATCCTTTTTTTTTTGGAGAAAGAAGAAAACTCACAAGGGGTATGTGTGAGTATGGCATAATGAGAAAACTTTCGTGTCCTTTCGATGCCTCATTTAGAACTGTCCGGGTCTTGAGTGAAGCCCGAGGATGTCCTGTCGTCTGACGCCCCAAAGACAAGGCAAACGCATCTGCCCCACCACGACTTTTGAATGATTAAAATGGCAGAAAGGACATGCAGAGTGGCCCCAGCTGCAGCTGCACAAATGCTTCGGCGGAAACAATTACCAACTTGTATGCAAAAGTGCCAAATTGCCAATGGAGAAATCACGGGGGGCAAACTTTCACGCCGCTCAATGTCAGGCGGGGGGGGAGGTGCCGCTTGCCACCTGTGCCGCCTTTGGCAAGGATTCGCTGGCAATTTTGTGCCAATTTTCTGCGCCTTCTGTTTGTTTATGAAACAAGTCACGTAAGCGACGAAACCCGTTCGTTCGCTTGTCCGCTCCTTTGCCCTTTTTGGGGGGCGTTGAACCGACAGCTGGCTAAGTGGGCGTGCCATCACCTTGTTTTTGTTGCTACTCCTGCTGTTGTTACTGTTTTATCCTGCGGCGATTGTCATTGGAATCGAGAATCCAGCAATTGGCAAACGTCACGAAGGCAGCGAAAAACTTTTCACGATCTTTCGCGCCCTTTTCAGTCCGATTGTTGATTTGGTAATCTTTTGTTTTAGCCCACCCCCCCGCCTTTTGGCTCCTTTTCTCGGTGGCAAGTTGCTCCGTTTTATTTCGATTTTTGTGGCTCTTTTCTGGGTTGCTGTTTATTGCATAAAATTTATGCTCGTATATATTGTGCAATTGAAAAAGTTTGTCACATTTTTGTGATTTTTCGGTTTTACCATGGGCGCTACAGTGTGTCTGGAAATTGTATGAACACTTTTGTACATTGTCTTAAAACTCCACTAAATGGTAAATACATTTTTTGTTTATGTTATGGCTTAATGCACACTGCTTTGTGCTGTATATTTCTTTTAAGAAATTGTTTTAATTGAGAAATGTTACTCATTACAATTTAATATTTCCTTATTTTAGTAGACCTCTCTAGGCTTATGACATGCACTGTACGGGACGAGGCTAAAATAGTGATAAAAGGGGAAACCAGAGCCGCTGGCATAAACCATTATTTATGCATCGATTTCAAATCACCAAAACAAAACAAAACACAGCGGCTTGAAAAAGGAAAGTCGCAAATAAACACAATGGCAAAAACGGAAGGCGGCAAATAAATAGACAACAGGAATATGGCCAAACAATGCCTGCAATAAATATCCTCACATGTGTACACACAGATGGGTTGTTGTCTGCATGTGCCTGTTGTAGGTATAAATAAATTCATTTTTCGATATTTATGCCATGAAATGGCAATGGCTAAAATGGCAATCAGTTCAATGACCAACAAAACTTTGTCTTGTCTTTTAGTGTTTTTGGTATAAGGACAATACCCTGGTTGAGGCGAAATGTAGAAGTATTATAAAACTTCAATTAGTTTATACAGATCCCTAAGTAAATTTAGTAATATTTCTAAAAGTTAGGAAATATAAATAGTTAAACTAGGGTAGGTATTTTCCATACCTCGTTTTCAGGACCTTTTCCTTTGCCCACTCCCCTCCATTTATCCTACACTCCTTTTCCCTTGATTTGGCTGAAAAAGGACGAGGAGACACAGCAGAAAATGTTGGCAGCACTTTTAGTTAAATTGAGCAACAAACACGTTTGGCAATAAAAATGATTCCACTTCCAGTTTTCTGTTGCCACGCCTCCTCCCCATCAACACCCACCGCCCCCATTTGGGAGTCCCATTTTGGAAAAATGCAAGCCGCAATGCGCTGGCAGTGGAGTTTTGCACATTCCAACAGATTTATTTCACTCGAAATAGTTTCATTTTAGTTGCATTATTGTTATTGTTTGTCCGTTGTTGCCTTTGCTGTTATTGTTATTGTTATTGTTGTTGCTGCTGTTTGCCAGAGTGACTGCGAAAAGTTTTTCTATTATTTTCAAATTTAACTTTGCCATTTGTTTGAACTTCATGGATACATGTAGGAACGAACAGTAAGGTTTATAGTAATAGCTCAGGGAATTTCGAATGTTTGTTATAAAACTACTTGAAGTAGTTTTATGCCTTAAAATGTTATATATTTTGCATATACTTATATATATACATATATTGTATTATTTACAAAATTAAATTAAAGAGGCAGATATTTTTAATTTAAATTGTATTACATTTGATACATACTTATGAGTAATTTTTGCTCCGAATTTGTTTCTATCTATATTTATTTATTTATTTATTTCTAGTGCGACAAGTTTAAAACGTATATTTATTATACTAGTCACTAGTTCCTAGTATTGCGACCCCAACTGTCTACGTTTGTGGTTAGCTTTGTGAGCTAGTGTATGTGAAAAGGGTTTGCGGCCTGGACTTTTCAGTATTTACCAAGTTTTTCCTTTCGGGTGCGTTGCACTCGCTTTTCCAATATGAAATATATTATCGATGTGCCTAACTTTTCTCAACTGCGCAATTTCCACTCAACTGTTCGCACTTTTTCACTTTACACTTTGAACACACACATCAAAAGATACTTTTTGAGGTGTTCCTAAAGCGGACATTTTATAAAATTTTGGCAACAGGTTGACACGCAAAAGTTTGCTGAGAAAAAGCACTTGACAGAGCAAAGATATTAATTAATTGTGAACTTAGCTTAGTTAAAATCATATTTAAAATTTTTAAAGCTTGTTAATATTAGGGTTGATTTTTCCTTGTAACGTTTTGAAGTTCATTCTTTCTTGAGTTAGTGGTTCAAATTCTTCATTTGGCTCTACCTTCTCTACTCTCACTCTCCATTTTTCATTATCCTGTAGTTCATTTGGCATTCTGCTTCCTACTTTCTCCCTATCCCTTTGCCCTTTTTGATCCCATTCTCTCTCTCTCTCTCTCGCCTGCCTAAGCAAACACACATAGACAAGGTGTCCAAATTACTGCCGGTTGTTGGTGTTGCAGGGTTGTTGGTGTCGTTGCTGGGTGTCAGTGTTGCCACCTTGTCGGCCAGAGGACAGAGAACCTAACAAAAAATTGAGAGAAAGGTCAGGTTTTGAGCACTAACAGCTGAGATACCCTTTAACAAACCTAACTGATCATCTCTAATATTCGTTGTGGAAATTTTGGAAGTATTTAAAAGAAAGAGTTAAAAAAGAAGGAAAGAATTCTGTAATACCCTTTTATCCGGTCCCTTTGTACTCTAATTACTCCATCATTATACCCCTTTTGAGAGTATAACGACGAGAAAACAGCAACCACTCAGCGGACTGCACAAACAGTTGCAAATGTTGCATTTGCATGCATGGCCAGTCGTCTGCAAATTTCACCTGTCCCCCCACTTGGGCAGTTCAGGTGAGCGGCGTTGTCGCTGCTATTTAGAGGAGTGACATATGCGCCGGGCCCACCTGAGCTTCGGCGGGTTGGGTGGCGGCAGGAAGCCAACGCGGGAGACTGCTCATGCAACATGCAAAATGGTGTGGCAGCAAGGAAAGCCGCCTCGGCTTCTGTTTGCCCCGGGCACTCCCCATCATCCTGCCGCCTCCCACCCACTCATTCGTACTCCAACTGCAGCCAGGAGATGGGAAAAGGATGACGTCCCTGTCTCCCTGTGAGAACAGTGGTTCGGGAATTGGGTAAGCCGGTGATCAGCTCCCAAAGAGGTGCATTAAGTGAGAACAGTGATTCGGGTCTTGGGTTGATCTAAATCCTTGATCCTGCCTAAAATTTAAAACAAAACAAATAAAACAAAAATAAAAATTAAACCAGCTTAGTCCAATTTAAATTTGTAAAAAAATGCAATTATTCAGTGCTTAAATTTAGCAAATTAGCCATTCTTTGGACACTGTCTCCTCTCACCTGTCCAACACCTGCTGCTGAGCTCCATTGCCGGGCCTTTTAAGAGGAAGCTTCGGCAGTGCACAAATTGCAGGAAGCAACGGGCAGCGAACAAACACAGAGAGAGGGACAAACGAACAAACAAATAAACAAACAGAGATCTAAACAACAAGCTCGTGTGTGTGAATCTTTAGTTTCGCTTCGTTCCTATACTTTTTTTTTCGCAGCTGCTGGCCCTTGTTTTTGACACAGTTCAGGGGAGCAGTCAACGTTAGTTTTTGCGATTTTTTTCTTCATTTTTAGCCATTCGGTGCCTTGCTCTGTTGCCTGGCTTCCGCTTTTAGTTGCAATTAAACAAGCCAGTGCACCGCACAGAGCGAAAGGTCCTGTGCCGGCAGAGGACATCGCTCATCAGTGCAATGTCCAATTTGCATGCACTGCTTCCTCATTCCTTCAGTTCATGCACCGGGATATGTGCCGAAATCCCAGTAAATTTCTGCCAAAGCCAAAGTCCACAATGCGGACTACAAAATGTATGGGGAAAACGAGGATGAGCCAGTTCAATGGCTTCAAATTGAATTAAAAAAAAAAACACTTTGGGATTTACTGAAATTTAAGAGTGCAAATAAGGGATCAGAGCAATATAATATCTTTAAATATATTTGTTTTGATAGAATGCATGAAAATATATGAGAAAAAGTTAGTCATTTTTCAAATCATTGAACAGAATAACAAGCTGCCTTTTTAGTTGTCATTGTTATTTGCAAAACAAAAAAGTTTAAACCAAAAAAAGTTAATGTAAATTATATAGATGAGTACATAAAAAGTTTGCATATGTCTAACTTCAATATAAATAGATTTATTAAAATAAATAATGATAAAAATACTTGATAATAATAAAAACTGATAACCAAATTAATTACTGTTCGAATTTATATTACACTTAATTATTTTTAGAAAAAGCAATGTTTTCCCGGCCGAGTTGAATTTCAAAAAACTTCTTCATTTATTTAAATACATTATCAAAGAATTAATGCCCATTTTTAAATAAATTGAGTTCCCTCCTGCCAGTCAGAGAGATTATCAATTACTTCATTGGGTTGAAAACCGAACGCTGTTAAAACTCAATCAAATTTGACGTCTGACGATTAGCGTCAGGTTCGGCGGGCGGGCTTAACTTTGCACCAGGCGTGTCGCAAAAAAATCTGCCAAAAAGGAAAAACAGTGAAGCGTAAATATTTACCTATAAAAATTGTTTAAGCATTTTATGTTTGCACAGCAGTTGCCATGACAAAATATATGCAGGCGGCGCATATGTAGCCGGTCGGGGGATATGGGCAAAAAGTTAAGGCGCGGCCCGCGCACATTTCTTTATTTCTGCTTTTGGTGCGACGAAAATTAAATTAAACATTTTTTATGCCTTCGATGTGACCCGGGGAGACCCCCGGCACCCCGGTGCTTCCTGAGAAATAAATTTCTGTATCGCATGACATATGCATCAAAGTGGAGCCGAAGGGGGCGTGTCACATGCCTGTCGCAGCTGTCAATAAGTGCGTCGAGTTGACGTTAAAAATCGGGCATTAAAATATGCTGTTAAAAATGCAGATCATCTACCTCGGTGCCAAGAATTTTCGTTATTTTTCTGTTGTTATTTTAACTTGAAGCAGAGGAGTGGAGTGCAGTGGAGTGGCCCTTGTTAATGCATTCCGTAAGCCACAGCTGCCACTGAAGCGGGGTGTCACTTGCATGTGGCAAGTAAATTTAATGCGGCACAAAGCAAGCAATGTATCGATTCCGAGCTGCAATGGTGCACCTTAACCCAGCCTTTGTTGCACCCACAATATTCCTGACCCTCTTGCCCCGAAATCATCCGAAAAGGGAATGCTGCCAAAAGTTTTGGCATGAATTTAATTTGTTGCAAAGTTCTGGTAGAGCTGCAGGATGAACCGGGAGACGGACAAGGGGACGGGATTAGGTCTTCAAATGGGTACTAGCATAAGTGCATATTTATAGACGACGGTGGATTCAAAAAAGAAAAATTGTAAAAAATTGCCAAAAAATTAGAAATCGAGCTTTGAATGCAGAAAAGTTCTCCATTAAAAACTAAGAAGAAAAAAGCAAACCAGACTGAAATCGGTTGAGTTTAAGCCGAGTTACAATCAAAAAGCAGATGAAGAAAATCTTAAAATGTGACCATTGAAAAAAAATAAATTAAAGGGGTTACATCGTCAAAATTGTAAAAAATTGGCCAAAAATTAGAAATCGAGCTTTGAATGCAGAAAAGTTCTCCATGAAAAACTAAGAAGAAAAAAACAAACCAGACTAAAATCGGTTGAGTTTAAGCCGAGTTACGATCAAAAAACCGAAGAAGAAATTCGCAAAATGTGACCATTGAAAAAAAAATAAATTAAAGGGGTTACATCGCCAAAATTGTAAAAAATTGGCCAAAATTAGAAATCGAGTTTTGAATGCAGAAATGTTCTCTATTAAAAACTATGAAGAAAAAACCAAACCGGACTGAAATCCGTTGAGTTTAGGCCGAGTTACGATCAAAAAGCCGATGAAGAAATTCGTAAAATGTGACCATTGAAGAAAAAAAAATTAAAAGGGTTACATCGTCAAAATTTGTAAAAAATTTGGCAAAAATTAGAAATCGAGATTTAAATGCAGAAATGTTCTCCATTAAAAACTAAGAAGGAAAAACCAAACCAGACTGAAATCGGTTGAGTTTAAGCCGAGTTACGATCAAAAAACCGATGAAGAAATTCGCAAAATGTGACCATTGAAAAAAAAAAAATTAAAGGGGTTACATCGCCAAAATTGTAAAAAATTGGCCAAAAATTAGAAATCGAGTTTTGAATGCAGAAATGTTCTCTATTAAAAACTAAGAAGAAAAAACCAAACCAGACTGAAATCCGTTGAGTTTAGGCCGAGTTACGATCAAATAGCCGATGAAGAAAATCGCAAAATGTGACCATTGGAAAAGAAATAAATGAAAGGGGTTACATCGCCAAAATTGTAAAAAATTGGCCAAAAATTAGAAATCGAGTTTTAAATGCAGAAATGTTCTCCATTAAAAACTAAGAAGAAAAAACCAAACCAGACTGAAATCCGTTGAGTTGAAGCCAAGTTACGATAAAAAACCACTGAAGAAATTCGCGATTTTTGAGACAAAAATGTGAAAATTAAAAAAAAAAATTAATAAATGGGGTTACATCGTCAAAATTGTAGAAAATGGGAATTTAATGTTAAATTTTGAGTAGAGGTCAAACTTTGAGTTCTTAGACTCCTAAATTCTCCCCTCAATTTGATCTCTGTGCGAGAAAAGCAGGCCAACTCCAATTTGTGTTCGAATTGGGCAGAAATAAATGTGTTTAGGGGGTTGGGATTGGGGTGGCAAAAGTTTTTAAATAGTTACACAAACTGCAAAACGCTTTTCATTTTGCGTTCGGGCCGGCAATCGGGCCAAGCATTTTGGCCAGTGCCATTGCACTTGGATTTCGATTTGGCTGCAGAAAAGTACACAGAAGTTTTATGAAGGGAAACGAAATGAAAATCCGGCTGCCACTCTCCGGCAACCCACTTGCAATCCCTCAAAGCTTCGTAAACTACGTAAATCTTTAGTTCTTGGCTTTAAGTTTGCGGCAACAATTAAATGGATAGAAGTCCGCAGGAAATTTATCTCAAGAGCAGAGAGGATTAGCGCCTTGGGATCTTGAGGGAATGGGAAAGAATCAATTAGCAGCTAAAAGGGGAAATTTTTCCACTCAGGCTGTGGGGCCACTCATTAGGACGCCCATATTAGTACAATAATAAATAATTCAATGTGTCAAAGTTTGTGAAGAGTAATTAATTATAATTAAATAGACAAAACTTGACCAAATTATAGCATACACAGAGTCACACATGCGTCTAGCGAGCCAGACTGTCCCCTAATCCAAGTACAGTGAATACTTTCAGTGAGGGGAGTTCTGCTCTGCACATTTTAAAAAAGGAGAGCACGAAGCAATTTTAAACTTTATTTCACTTACATATCTAAAGAAAATGAATTGATTTTATGTTAATAACGTCTAAAATAAGAAGTTACCAATGCAAAAGGTTTTCCCTGGAATATTAATGTAATTTATTATAAATTAAACGCATGTATGTATGTAAATGTAAAGTTAAAATATAAAATTGAATTCTTTGTAATACATATTTGACTGTATCAAAAAAGGCACACTTTGGGCAGACCGCACTGTTTACAGTAAGTGTTACCCACTTTCTAAGAAAAACATTTTCTTCATTTCTGGAAAATATTCTCGCATCTCCTCCTTGGGCCACCCACTGGCATCCATCAGTTAATAAAACTGTGACAAAATGAATAGATGTGCGGCGATGAAAAGGGTCGAGGCTAATGGCTGATCCCACAGAGCAGATTGAAAAATAATAAATCATTGGAAACGATTTCAGGGCACAACTTAAAGTCAAGGCATAAAGTGCACCTGTAAAAGGGTGTCTGTCGGCATGTTGTACGCTTTGCGGGTGAACAGCAGCTGGCAACAATTTGCTACGTGCCTCATGTGCCCTCCTCGCTCAACTATTATGCTCGTCCAAAAAATACGTATAACACAAGAGTGTGTAGCCAAGGGGAAAAAGGATGCGAGTGGGTGGTAAAAATAGTGACGCCGGAGTTGGGGCACTCATGTGTGTGTGCCAAATGAGTTTAATCACCTTGCTGAAAGTTGCGAGGAAACCAGGGAAAATGGGAGGGACAGTGAAGGTATTTTATATGAAAAGTATAATAGAAAATTTTAAAGAATATATACTAGATATTTTTAAAACATATTTATATTTATATTTATATTTAATATTTAATATTTAATATTATTTTACATCTTATGATGCTTAGTAAATTTCTAGTTTCCACTGTACTTCCTTCCCCTGATGAGCGCTTTCTCGCACAGATAGTTGACATAGTTTCGAAGGCGTTGTAATTGAAGTGTTGCTTAAACAAAAGCCAAGACTTAAATTGCTGGGAAATTGTCTGAGCCAAGATGCAAGCCCCCCACACACTTTTCCTTTGCCTGCCCCGGAAAACGTTTGCCTTTTTTTCTGTTTTTTTAGTTAGTTGCTGTTGCAACTCAAGTTGCACAAACTCCAAAGGAGCAGCAACATTTATGGCGCCAGAATCGCTGCTTAACTGTTCCGAGGACCACTTGACTGATGCAATGCTTTGACCAAGTAGCGGGTGACAAGCCGAGCGCCTTTGTGGCTGTCAAGTGGCTCCATCCCCTTAGTCTCCACCCCACTTTTCATCCCTTTTTTCGGCGGCAGCAGCAGCAGCAGCCTTCAACTCCACACGTAAGTGCACTTGCTTCGTGCCACAGAGACTGCAACAAAGTTGCCGTTTGCAACAAACAGCGACAGTGGTAACAAATTCGAGTTGAGTTGCTTAGCTGAAGAACTTTAACGGGTGACCTTGAGTGGTCCTTGAGGGTGTCAGCCGAAGGGCTTAGCTACAACTTGAAAATTTTAGAGCTCTTTGAATATGAAGGGAAAGGAAAGGAATTGCATTTATGGACATTAACTTAAATAACTTAGTATGAAATAAATATTTTTTTTAATTTATTAAAATGTAATTCAAAGTAATCCCAGTTTCGTTTTGATGCCTTAAAGCCTTCAATTTAAAATGTGATAGATTTACAACCACTATGCAAGGACCGACTCTGCAACGATGGGCACTTTGTCAAAATGTTGCCCCGTCCCTTTTGCTGTTTGCCAAATTAAATCTAAACCATCGGCCACAAAAGCGCAACATCTTACCGGAACGTTCAAGTCAGCTGCCTCGGAGTGTGTACAGTTGTGCCCGCAGACAACTATCGATTGCCAGGTCTTGAGGCGCAGCTGTAGCCAAGTCAAAGAGGCCCAGGGGGGTGGTGTGCCGCCCCTTTGGAGGGAAAAACTAAACTTTTCCTAATACAATAATAAAAAGTTACTACGTGCAGTGTTGCAAAATGCCAAGAGAGAGAGAGAGAGAGGGAGAGAGCGAGAGAGTGAGGGAAACCGAGCGAAAATAATATAACAAATTTAAGTAAAAACTTTTCCTCTCCCTTTGCCTCGAGAAGTTGGTCGAAAGTTTTACTTAACGTTAACCTTAAAGGTAGTCTACAAGGGGTGGCAGGAAGGGGCGTGGCGGCTTAATGTTGCCGCGACACTGATTAGATTTATCAGCCAGTCAGGAGTTGCACATGACAGCGTGCAGCGAGTGAAGGGAGAACCTTCACTTCAGCCAGCAGTTTATGCAAAAATCCAGTGCAACAATCAAAATTCAATCAGACAGCGACACCGCAACAGTTGCCACCACCAGTGGCAGCAACAGTTGTCACCGCCTTGTGGCTCATGCCGACACCCACGGCGTATGCGTGATGTGCACTCAGAGCAATAAGCTGAGGAATTTTGAAAATATGTTTAAGCAGTTAAGCAGAATGTAAGCTAAAAATATAAATAAAAGTAGGAAAATAACAGACACAAGTTATATATGTAGTAATTACGATTTCTTTTGTTTTTAATCTTGTCAAACATTAACAAATTTGTCCAAGTGTTCAACCGTTTTGCACTCTAATTGCAGTCTTAACATGACACTCCAGTAATGAGTGAAAAACAAGGGAAAATAGGGAACGAGTTTGTCATGGAATGAATGCAGAAAATGCCAGAAGGCTGGCATTGTTCAAATCGGATTTGATGGCACATCAATAAATGAAGGGGGTAGGACATACGCTTTTCATATTCTCCATTACGCACATCTGCAATCAAAATGCAAAAGGCTCCAAACGAAATGTCGCCTCTTCCCCATGCCCGGGAAAACGATTGATCTGCCTGGCGTTTTACAATATCTCACAAATATCACGCGTCCAAATCATAAATGAGCCATAAATAACACATTGCCACCCAAACACATAAACAAATACAGAACAAACACAGGATATGTTGTCAGCAAAAGGCAATATGATATTGCGGAATATATTAGATTATTATTTACCCTAAAAAATAATAATAAGTATTATAGAAAGAATTTGACACAAATTTAAAAACTTAAGAACCTTTGAAAGTTATTTATAATAAGTTTATTTATGGTATCGTTGTAAACTTGAACAAGTTATAGAAAAGGACACATCAAAATAAGTGTATAATGATTTAATGAACCAAATATTATATATATTTTCTCTTTTAAAATTTTTTAAATATATATTTTAGACTCCAGCATACCCTTAACCCTCTCTATACGAAACGGTATTGCTTATATCGGTACTTATGACCAGGACCCATACATTTATGGATGACAAAGCTGGCTGGGACGTGCTAGGAGCCTTGTTGTATTTTCGGTTTCTGCATCTATTTTGCTTTGTTTTTCTTCTCGAGGCTTTCTTTTACCCTCGGATTTTCCCACACCCCACACACGAAAAGCATTTGCTTTTGTTGTTTTCTGGCGCTGGCAGTTGCCTGTTGATAAAATTTAATCATATTACACATATTTCGCTCTTTACGGTCTGTTACCCCAATATGGCCCCTGGCTTTCTGGGCTTCTGGGGGGTTAAGTGGGGGTTTCGTTCGTACATGCTGGAAATATTTACTCTTGTTTACAGTTGCGCACCGCCGGCTAAAATGGGCAAAAATATCCAATTTGAAAATTAATGCCTTTAGGATATTATTCATAAACCTCCTGTTTGTGATGCTGTACTGAAGGCGAGGGGGGAGAACGGCTGAGGGGTGCACATATGCTTTAAAAAAAAGGGCAAAAAAACTAACAAATTGGTCAGAATAAAAAACATAGCTGATGCATGGCTATTATAACGAAACTCTCTACTTTTTTTAATAGCACTTTTCCTACTACGTTGCCTTCATATTTCAGCATGCTGATTTTTCGGCTAACCCCTTTCCCTCGGTTCTAATTGCCCTGCGGCATTTCCAGCGCTGAATTCTTGCCAGCAACCGCAAAGTTTATTGTGCGCTATAAATTTAATGCAACAAACCATTTGAGCGAATAACCAAGCTACCAGGAAGAGGAAATCTGGCTAGAGAAACAGACTGAAATCACAGACGGGCAAATATTCAGGGAATTTTTAAGTAAACATGATATTTTTCTGTAGTTTAAGCTAGAAATTCATGTAAAGTTGAACTTGAACTGATGGAAAATTCATAAATGTCAAGGTCAGCAAGCTAACAACTGAAGGAGAGGCAGAAAATCAGAAAAAAGCGAGAGTGTCAGGGGATATCAATAAAAATGTTGTCGGAAATGATGGCGGAAATTACACTAAAACGCAAGAAAAGCCAACGCATGAGGCGCCTTCAATGGGTGGGAGGAAAAGGAAAATACGACCAGGGAATAGGAAGAAAATTGTTAGGCAAAAGATTCAACTAAAGTCAAAGTAAGTCAAATGTTGCGGTTGGGATTTTTACCCTTCTTCCTTTAGGTTTGTTTATATTTGGTATATTTTCAAAGTGCTGTAAGAAAAGGCATTATTGATTTAAAAATATAAACCGAACTTATAAGAAAATTATCTAGTAATGAAAATAATAAAAGACAATATCAACAAATTAACCGATACAAATGATAGAGATCTTTAAAAAACGTTATAAAGTAATTCAAAGCCTTAACTTTCATTTTACAATTTAAACTTTAAAGTAAGGGACTAATTTTGTACCGAGAAGCAGCTATTCTTATGCCGCAATACCTGATATGCATATTTAAACCTTAAATAAATTTCCAAAGTAACACCCCCACAAGTTTTCCCACCTGACATTTTCTTTGGGGGCAGTCGCTTATGCCAGGCGATCGGTTTAATAACTTTGCCTTCGTTCGTGTCGAGGCGCTAATTTATTTTCGTCGCGTGTGCAGGTTGAGAACCCTTGGGGACGGCAGAGAACTCGCTAAATGGTAAAGGACCCAAGAACCAAAGGATTTAGAAGCTCAGATGCTAAATATGGCGACGATACAACTGGGGACGAGAGCCTCAAAGTGCAAAATAAACTATAGAGAGCACTGTATCGCTTTAAGAGCAATACAAAATATAACCATATGCTAACCAGCAAATTGTAAATAAATTAAGTAATTCCTCTACAAATTCCAAAACCAAAGCCAAATTCCAATTTATAATATAATTTCATCGAGAGTTTTCAGGCTGTTTTTTAATTGCCAAATATTTGCGGCCTGTGTACATAATTTGTTATACATTAACTGAGGACAATGAAAAAATGTGAGAGGGGGAAAATATCTGGGAAATGCTAATTAATTATGCTGCACACGTATTTATTTAGGTTATCTAATTGGACTCAAATGCAATGCATTTTCATTTGTTTGCCAACATTTGCATTCGAATTTAAAGGGTTACACTCATTTAATTTAATATACTGCAAATGTGCACATGCGTGATTAGATGAATTAGCACAGTTTTGGGTTTCAAAAACGAATTAAAAAGCAATTTTTTAAAAGTCTTTTGTTGTTAGTTAATCTTTACTAATTAAAAACACATTAATAACTCGTAGAAAGATATATTTTATTCTAATCAATTGATTACCCGCTTCCTTGAACTCCACCCACCTTATTACCATTTGTTTAAGTTTAAACTCAAATTTTGACTTTGCGCTCGCTAAAAAATGGCCCAGACCCATAAATTTAATTAGTTTGAGCCACGCTCACTGCGGTCTAGAGGTCAGCGGCAGGCTTTTGGCCAGAACAGCTGCCAGAGTTCGGGGCCACATGGAAGCCACATGCATACACGGACACAGCGCCAAAACTTTGCCAAATTAGTTCAAAGTTCAACAATTTTCCAGGCCAGAGAGGAGGAGGCGGGTGGCTGAACAAAAAAATAAAGCAAACACCAAGTCAATTATTAAAAATAATTACTTTAGCCCAAGTTTCCCAAGCAAAATTTTCGTATTTGTGTACATCTTCATATTTTCCCCCTTCGAGGTCTGGAGTGTGTTGAGCTTGTTTCGGACAGGAAATATGCAGGAAACGCTGTGGTTTAATTATTTAGGAGTAAGACCAAGTTTAAATAGAAAATCTGGCATTTGTTTCAAAAAAACACCAGCTAACAATGAACATGTTTCAGTGATACAAACATGATAAGAACGAAACTTATATTGTTAATGTTATAATATAGAATTTATTTATTTAAACGACGCCTTAATTTACTAACAAATAATAACTTCATTGCAGATTAATAGCCTATTGTAGTAAAATTATAATAAATATAATTTATCTTATTAAAATATATATTTTTTGTATATTTAAATTTCTATTCCAGGGTACCTTTCAGTTGAGAAATTAAATATTGTTTCATATTATAATTATTTGTTTGTCTGCTCTTTTTGTTTCTCTTTTCTACAAAACTTAAACTTTTGCGGTTCGTTTTAGCTGAAAACAGATAAAAACGGCCCAAAACGAGTGGCATTCAAAATACGAAATACCTAAAAGCACAGCCAGCCCCTCGGCCACACCCCCTCTATCCCCGATTCTGCTCCACCGAAAAGAGCCACGCCCACGCCGGTGAAGAGGGAGGCAACTTACGCCATTTGTTATTTATAAAAGATTAAACCGCAAAAAAGCCAAAGGGATGGCGGTTGTAGAAGAGAGGAGGGAAAATCACAAGGGGACGCAAGTAAGCTGCACTGGGAGAAATATCAACCTTTAAATAATATTAACCAAAGAATTTTATATACTATTTATTAATAGTTTAATTTTAAATTAATAATTGTATAAATGGAGATGTAAGAATAATTTGTATGTTTCTAAACATAAAATTAAATTCTTACTCATGAATTCAGAATATTATTGTAAAGTCCTTCGTTTTAATGTTATATCTATTCAAAATATGTTTTGAACAGATTGTAAAATTTAGTTTTCCAATTGCTAAATGGATTTACTTCCAAATGAAATTATTTTTATGAGTCACAATTAATTTCTCAGTGTGAAGAATCGTTTTATCTGTTTCATGTGCTTCCCAAACCGCAAAAGTCGACGACTAAAAAAATAAGAAAAAGAGAAATTATAATAATATTTAGCGAAATATGCCTACAATGGGCTGGGCTCCCCTCCATCCCCCCCTGTGCGTGGCTTTATTAATGGCCGCGTCCCTAATTGAATTGCAGTTTATTTGAGCCCGAAAGCTGGAAGCTACTTGGACAAAAGCGCTGGCCACAATTTTTTAATTAACTTTCTGCGAGGCCGAAAGGTAATTTCTGCTCCTGTTTGGGCGCTGGACAAAATGATTTATACGAAACAATTATCAGTTTAAATGGCGTATTGAAATTCCTGCACAAAGTTCCAGGCACTCCTGGCACCGGGCCTTTAATTTTATTATGCCGTCCAAGCTAACGAGATTAAAAAGTTTTGCCAACGCCTGTCACAGCTGCTGGAAAATGGGGGTGGTGGCGGAAAAGCTGGGAAAGTGCAGGGGATTAACCCAAAGTGTTGGCGATAGCTGCTGCATCCGACAGCGGCAAGTTGCAAGCTAGAAATGGTTTATAATATCGATATATCGTTTGGAAACGAAACTTTCTTATACAAAGCGAAAAGTTGTAAAACAGAAAGCTAAAATTCGGGAAAATATAATATAGAAACAGAATTTCTGCTAGATCAGCTGAGGTTTTCTATGGAACTCATTAAGAAGTGTATATTTTATAAATAAAGAAAATATTAAGAAGTTAAATTTAATGGTGACTTAACTTTTGGCCAAGCACCTCTCTTGCCATCTGCACTGTATTAGCTGTGAACGGGAAAACTTGTTGCTGAAATGAAATGGCAACGACCATTAGGAAAAGTTCTCGTGGAGTAGAGGGGACGGCACTTTCCACTCCGTCGGCCGCAACAATAAATCAAAGCTGAAATATGCAAACATCCCATACAAATCAAATGAAAGCCAAAGCCACGGAAATAAAAGAAGAGCGCCAACCGAACTAATAGAAAACTACCCACCGCCGCCGATGGAACCCCAATTCGATTGCACCAAAAAAATAAGGAAAACTGCGAAAAACTGCGGCTGTGGGAAAAAAACCAAAATTACATATAGACATATATGGTGTATTTATGTATATATTCGGGAGGGGAAAAAAACAAGAAGCTGGCCATAAAAACGCCCACACGCCGCGGTGCTGGGCGTGGCCAGCAGCAATCGACGTAAAAGGCAGCCAACGACTATTTCGATAGCGGGATAAAGAAATCAATTTGGGTTTTGTATCATACTCAAATTAAAGCAAATTGCGATTTTAGAGGGAACATTTTTATTGGGGCATTGCTTTGGGATTTGGCGTGCTCTTTGAGCTGCATTACATTAAAACTTTTGAGATTGTTAGAAAAAATATTTAAGAAAATACAGGCAAGCCATTGAAGAATATTAATATTAAGTAAACAATTTAATCACCTCATTCAAGTTAGATACCATTTTGTGTTCAATTCATTTATTGTTAACAAAATGTTGACTTTCTAAACAAAATCCCTGTTTACGACATGGCGATAAAAACTGAACCTCTAACTAAAAATTAGCATAACATTTGCTTTCTTTATTTTGTACGAAATGTACGAAACCATCAAACCATGTTAACATTGCCCATTTATGAGTTTTTATTTATTGATGATTCTCCCCTTAACTTGTAAATAATAGTTATCCCACCAGCAGTCAACATCAATTGCATTCTAAATGAAATGGCAAAAATTTTGCAGTCAACATTTGTGAAAAAAATGCGGGACAGATAAATGTTCATTGCGGTCAACTAAAATAAGCGAGAGGAAAAGCTGGAAAAGCGAGAGCTGGAAGCCCATAGCCATGTTCTGTTCTGTTTATTTTACGATACAATATTAAAGCGAAAACTTTTATAAATATTCTGGTATGTTCTCTGGTATGTCACTCGGTGCGCACAAAATTAAATGCCATAAAATGCAGCAGACGGGTGGGGAGATGGCGAGGCAGAGACATTGAGAGGGCTAGCAACATATTTTAGCGACAAAACAATTAAAACTGCATGCTGAGCGAACGGCGAAAGGGAGAGATGCCTCTTCATCCCTCAGCCGAGGGGCGAAATGAGCAGTTTCCGCTGGGCAGGGGGCGTGCCAAATACGTAGAAGGGGAGGATACACTTGAAACTATAACTTATACATTCACAATTTATTATTATATTTATTTGTTGGTATTATTCATATTTATTACTACTTAGTTTCCATTTTTTCAGGGTGTAAAACATTTGAAAAGATCGCAAACATTTTAATTAAAATATGGTAAAATGTACATTTTAAATATATATTTTAAATACAAACAAGAAGAAATTATAAAATCTTTTTCTCAGTGCTGGACAGCGGGAACTGTAGTTGCAGCTTCGCCAGCAAGGAGTGGCACGTTTGACTGCCATAAATTTCGCATTATTGCGCGCGTATCCGTGCATAGATTTTCATGCACATTTGCTTAATAAAACCCAGACCGCCGCCTGCCACCCAAATCCACACCAGGACCAACACAAAAAACACCAAAGTCCACAAAAAAAAAAAAGTGTAAATCAAAAGCGCGCCAGCGAACGAGCGCAGCGCGACAACAAAAACAAAATTTTGATGGCCCACATGGCGTATGCTTAACCACATCCGACTACACACTTCCGCGCATTTGGCGCTGGCCCTGAAAACCGCCACCGCTCTGGATTGTTAACAAATGACTCGATGTGGTCGCCCTCGGGTTTTTGGGTTTGGGGTTGGAGCTGAGGGCTTTGGGGCTGCTTTTTTGGGGTTGCTGGAAGCGGATGCCCGCCTGATTGCATACCATATCTGTAATGACTCATTTCGCATGCCCATTTATATTCCCCCCCAGGAAAGGAGGTTTCAAATGCAGGCCAGAGTTTGTAAATCTCGCAAAAGGATATGGATTTTAATTAAAATTATAGTTGATTTGTTTAAAATTAAATGTACATTTAATCTATTTCAAAGAATTGTTTAAAGAAAACCTAACTATTTTCCAAAACTGCAAGTTTTCGGTTGCCCAGCGGCTCTTGTACGTGTCATTGGCTCTTCGTCGCTTGGAACTGCAATCGGCCACCAGTTTTGAGTTGGAAATTACAGTTGAGTGGACATGTAAGTTGACGTCAAAGCTGCTGGGAGGAGAGTGAGTGCCGGTGGCGCCGCTTTGTGCGGCATCTGCGGTCAAAGTGCGCCCATTAGCCGTCCGCCAAAAATGAAATCTAAACGTGCGACGCCTTTAATTAGACGGCAAAGAACAGGGAACATCGCGGCCAGACTCCTCTATTCAGGGGAGAGAATCCAGTCCTCGTTTCGTTTGAATGCATGGCGCATGAGAGTTGAGTACTTCAAAGGACTCTGGTTATCACATGGCCCTTGGCTTTGGATTTTGTGCCCAGTAACACTGTCCACACTTTTGCACTTAAACAAAAGCATTTTTTATTTCTTATTTCCTTCTTAAACAAAGAAAACTATAAAATGTAATAAGTAATTACCAGAAGAATAATATTTTTTGTATACAAAAAGTATATAATTTTTGAGTAAGTCCAGAAAACCTTGTTGAATATTTTTCTTGGTGCATCTCGTGCTACGTGTAATTGGCGTAAGTAGGCTGCCACCGGGCATTTGGTGCATGCACCTAAGGGCCACGTTAGCCGTGCCGCACAGACACACGCACATGACATCTAACCGGCGGCCATAGTAGCTGCCTCATTGGCGCCATGTTTTCTTTATGCATTGCAGCTTCCATCGTGGGGTCGTCAATCGACCATCGTCCTCCGTCCACCGTCCATCCATTAAGCCAAATGCTCACTTCATTGCCAGCCAAATGGCGGGAATGTCAGACAATCGATGCTGGGCTTAAACCAGATGAAGCTTGAGAGTAAGCTGGACGGGGCAAATGCCTTCGATTCTGACCCAGTTATTTGCTTCTACCAGAACTTGAACTAGTTTGAATTCTATAAATCGAGAATATTATTTGGATTGCGGCCATAAAAGAACATTCTTGATCGGAATTTAAAGTTAATACCAGAGGTTGCTGTTTGTATAAATTGTCTAAAAAATAGTTACTCTCGTTTTACAAATATCTTTATAAAATCTCCAACTAAAATAACAATTCGCAGCTAGATGTTCAGCATTTGTAATATACCTGCCAGAATTTCTGACTCAGAACTAAAAAACCTCAAAGACTGAATTTTACAATTAACATAAACGATGGCAAAATTGTTAGCGTTGTCCTTTTAAATTCTCTTTATAGCTATGAGTTCATAGTTTATCCAACCGTCTGAAAACTTTTCAATCTACCAATTTTGCAAATATGCCAAGCCGTAGTATAAATATAATTCCGAAAAATGTAAAGAATGTTTTGAAAGGCTGACAGAGTTGGGTAAAATAGTTTTAGCATTCCGCCGGCAGCTGGACATTTTAAAAAGGAAAAAATGAAACATCCAAAGAGTGAGAATGGAAGGGATACAGACAGAAAGACGACCTGGAAAATGGGCTAGAAATTAAAAATATTTTTGCGAGGCCCCGCAGCTAATGGCGGCAACTTTGTACCACCCACAAGGTCAACTACATGCGCCAGATAACCTCTGCAAAAAAGTCATCGCGTATTTTTTAATTCATTCTTTTTTTTCTTGCGCTTGGAAAACGCTGACACTTGCAGTCGCGTCCAGCGATGGGGCTGCCAGCAACAATTTTGAGTTTATCACACGTGCCAAATTGTGCGGCCACCTCCTGCGGCGACAGGAGCAGCAGCACCACCAGAAGAAGCCGAAGCGGAATCAGCCAGGACCGGCAAACGTGCATCGGTCTACGTGAGCCAAAACTACGAAACGAGTGGCCGCCAAAGCCGGGCACTGGAGGAAAAACATGGCAAACTAGTGTTTTAATTAGGCAAAAAAAGCAAGAAATTTGTAGGATTTTATCAAATGATATTGTATCATATTGAATCATAAAGGGGTTTCTTTTTTAAACCTAAATAACTTTTTTAGTTCTTATAAGTAAATCTAAAAAGTTTAACACAAACAATTTGGACATATTTAAATTGAAGTAAATAAAAAATGCTAATTTATTCGAAAGAAACTGTTTACTTAATAACAAAGAAATATTTGCTGTAGAGTCACATTTTTATATAATTTTTGATAGAGCTTCTTTACAACAATTTAATTAATATTAATATAAAATCATTAATTAAATGTTAACTAAAGGATGCATTTTTTCCCTTTAACCGCGCAAATGTCTTTTGATTGTTGATCAATTTTCTCAGTGCATTTCCCGTACCCAACGCATTTCTAGTTTTGATTTATGCAGCGGAGTTCAATGCAAAAAGTCAACTTTTGCTTGGCCTGCTGTGGCCATAAAGAACATAATTTATGTCGTTTCACTGATGGCTTTCCATGCGCTTAGGAGTTGAGTGCTTCGATGGGGTGTTGGCTCTCTCAGTCGGCGAATTTTCCCCCGTTTCCACAGTTTTATCCAGCCCCTTGTCCATCCACCGTCCTCCTGCCAAATTCAATTGTTGGACCCAAAACAGGCATGAAGCGAATTGACTGGAAATGTGCCTAATTGACTCGGTTTTTTCATTGCTATTCTGCTTCCTTGTTGGTTGGATTTTCTTTTTTTGAGGAAAATTTAAGTGCATTAGCCTATGTCCCCGGAATTATTATTACAAAAGGCGATGACTCCACTTTGATTGGGTCCATCTTTGGGTTATACTCTAAACTTGTGAGGGTTAGTTGGCAATAACAAGGTTTTTGAGGAAAACGGGATAATAAAAAGAAACGATTGAAACTTAAGAAAGAAATAATATATTTAAGAGAGTTATTATAATATAATTTATAGCAAAAGCATTATTTTTTCCTTTAACAGGTCTAAGAAAAAACATGTTCAGCAGGGGAATGTGTGTAGGAATACCAAACATCAAACTTAAATAAATATTTTTTAAATATATAATATGCTACATTGCACTTTATTTTACAACTTTTAAGTTAATAAAATAAAAACAACATATTTTATAAACCATTTTTCCAATAGAGCATTAAACATTCTTCTCTAAGATGTTCATTTTGTATTCGTCTCCTCCTTGTGGCGGTTAAATTCTTTTTTGAGGCGATTTTCTACTATTGTTGTTGGCTTTTTATTTAGCCATTTCCATTGTTGTGCGATTTTGTGGGCCATATTATTGTTACGGTTGCCGCTTGACGGGTTGCCCTAGCTTCCTGCCTCGTCCTTCGCCCGTCATCTTCCGCCCATCCTCGCTTATGTAATTTAATTCAATGTACCGTTTCAAATTGAATCTGTGAAAAGCTGCGCAAAGAAAAATAAGCTTCACGACGGACTAACGGAAATTTCCATTAGCCGAGAAAAAGCAAAAATATCACAAAAGCCAAGAGAGTCCGAGAGATGGAAGACAGGTGCAGGTCGGACTTCTACTTCGCCTCCGGGCATTCGATTTAATTGAGCAGCGGACAGGAAATATATTTCTTTTATTTTTCCTGTGCCCCGAGACGTATGTTCGATGGAGCTTTTTATTTTTATTTTTTATATTCCGTCTTATGCTTTTCTATAAAAAAGGCATTCAAATGCCTTTGTATGTTTATCAGAATTTGCGGGGAAAAGAATACCAGCATCAGGCAAATAATTGTATCTGAAGGCGTACAGATTTAACAATTTTGAACAATAATTCTGAAGAAATGTGGGTTTGATTTCCTGGTAACTTTAAATCAGGTGAAGAAGTTAATAAGTTGCTAAGCGTTATGAGACTTCCCATGAATTATATTTAAGTTGTTTTTGACAACCAAGTTTAATTGTTAAAATCAAAGCGTAAATTGTAAAAACGTTTCATTTTTCTACAGTTTATAGCTTCGAGTTTAGCTGACCAAAGGAGACAAAAATACCATTCAACCGCTTGGACTAAACCCGTTTTCCTCCCATTGCCAAACACAGACACTCAGGAAGCACTTAAAACTAAAACTGAACTCAAGGAAATTAATTGCAATAAACGTGGCAAAGAAGTTTTCGTTCAGCGGGGAGGAGGAGCTACCAGCCAGAACACGAGAAGCCGCTTTGCCAGCAGGACGACTTGGCCGAAACTAATGAAGTGTCGCAATGGGATAATTAAGCTTTTAATCGCCGTGTCTGCAACGGTGTTCGTGGGCGGCTAATTCGGGGCTTCGGGGCTCTCGGAAGAGCGTGTTAACGCTCTTAGTTCGGGCAGCGTAATTAGTGTTTTATGATCGATTTGTGTTCACACATAAAACCATAATTCAATTTGCCAGCACTTTAAAACGCCTGAGGTGTGTGGGGGGGAGCAGGAACTGGGGACGGATTGTGTGAGATTTTAAGTTTCTGCGGGGGGGCAAAAGAGCCAAGTTAAACAGTTGGCCAAACAAACAGGCAGCCAGAACACACAAACACTGACACAACCAAACATGCTAGGAGATGCTCTGCCAAGAACAACAATTTGGTACAAGACCCAAGACCAAGGCCCACACCTCGAGGACGTCTCTGGGCAAAGACAAACACCAGAAGAGTGAGAAGAATCAGGAAACGGGGGGAGGAGAGCTCAAAGCGGCCGCCGCGTGGAAATGGGAAAAGCCGCAGCTTTGAGGCTGTTAATCCTTTGAGTACAATCGGGGGGCAAGGCCGGCGAGGGTAGCTACAAAATAAATCATGAAAACTAGAAATAGAAAATGCAACTTAAGAGTTAATATATTTTAAGAAAGAACTGCCAAAACTTTAAAAAATTAAATGTTGTAAAATGGGATTTAAAAAAATTGTTTAAAAATGTATTCTTTACATTTTTCTCGGCTTAAAAGAAGTATTCAACTATTTGTTCATGTTTTTATATTGGTTTTAGTTATTAATAATAATAATAATAATAATAATAATAATAATAATAATAATAATAATAATAATAATAATAATAATAATAATAACTTATTAATAACTAATTATTATGACAGATCCAAAAATAAATAATATAAAACTTAATTATTAATATAAAATTAATGCTCTATACTATGTAATATATAATGCAAGAAATGTCTACCTCTCTTTCTTCCGACTTAACGTTAATAAATCTAATAACCCTTTTCTTAAATAACACCAAAAAGGTTTCTACTTCTTCATTGTAGTTTAAATCGATATATTTTAGACCAAGAATTTTTCTGTGATCTTTGGCAGTGATTTAATATATGTTTCCTGACAAATGTAACCCATAATAAATCTTGTACCTTCATCAGCAGCCTAAAATCGGCCCTCTCCTTTGGAATTGTCCCCACACACCATCTCAGGTTAGACACACACTCTCGGCTCTAAGTTCGGGGCAGGCTTGAAGGACATTAAGCTGATTGTTTTGTTTGGCTTAACATTGAAATGTTGATATAAATTAATTAGTCTCAAAAGGGCAGCCAGCACATGGGCCAAAGAATATAGCAAAGCAGACACCCAGGATTTGTAGTTTACGGCCAATGAACTTTACGGCGAACCCAAATCAAAATTAATAGAGCTAAAGGTTTTTACAATTTTGGCAAATTTTCAACTGCCTTTTTAACAGAGACTCCAGAGAGAAATTAAATTTATACCAACTACACAATATTTTAATTGTTTATTAAACGAAAATAATACATTTCTCAGCTGGGGAAGTCTCCGTCGGATTTGGTTTGTTCACTTATTTGCTTAGCTTTATCCAAAGTTGTTTGTATTTCATTTTTATATAAAATCCATGACGTCTGATCCGAGCTAATTGGATATCTTAGTTAGGAAGGATGATAAATGTCGAAGATTAGTTAAGATGATGCTCAACTAATTGGATAGCATTTACACCTGCATTTAAATAACTATGTTTAGTTAGGTAACAAGTGTTTTGTGTTTAATTTGTGAAATGAAGTCATTGATATGTGGAGAAATTCTGACTTCAACTGTTCAAATTTCCCATAAAAATGTATAACTCTTTAATAAATGCTAAACTCCAGAACATTCTGCTTTATAAAATTTTAAGTAAGTTAAATTATGATTATCAAAAACCTGCCTGTTTCCATTTTGTCCAATCTTCAAAATAAACTAAATATGTCTCGCTAAGTGGTCCTTGATATATGCAAAATAAACATGCAACATTTCTGGCTTATTATGTGAATACCCATCGCCATAATTTGCACCTCTCCACTTTTGCCATTGGCTGGCAACAATGAGATTATTCAATGTGACCCCCGTGTTGTTACTGCCAATTGTTTGCCAACTGTGGCCAAATCAATTAAAAATTACGCATACGCACTGTAAATATTTGGACAGGTCCGCCGCTTATTTGTGTATACACACTCACAATTTTCAATGTGTATTCCCTGCTTTCAGACACGGACAACCCGTGAATGGACGCGGGTCAGGTCAGGTCAACATAAATAATGAGCGAAATGGCACCGAAAAAAAAATTATAACCTGCTAACAAAGGTATTTCCCATAAATAAAGTATTAAATCTTTAATTTTCATTTAGTTAAAAATCATTTCAGTGGGTTAGAAGTTATATTTAAATATAGCTTAATTTTTTGAAAAACTCCCAAAGCTCTACAGCAAAATTAAATAAGTGCCTCTTCCTTTCCCCAAGTGTCACTCAGTGGACTCCTTGATGGGCCATAAATTGTGCGAATCCTGTGTTAATTAAAAGGGAACATGTTTGGCAGATTTTGGTCGCTTTCTCGGGGTATTTTTCTTTAGGTCGGGAAAGTCGTGCAAATATTTTTGCCTGGCATCAAGCGAAATGAATCTCTTTCCAGCTAGAAACTTTCCTGTGGAGCCTCTGAAAAAATATATATAAAACTTTTGCAAACGGCTACAATTGCCAAAGGTGTGCGGGATGGAGTTTGTTTGTTTGTTTGCGTAAATGTCACAACTTTCTCATGTCTGAGTCTGAAAACTGCGACTTCAACTGCGATTGCAACTGTGACTGCGAATGCGAATGCGACGGTACGTCCATCTCACAGGGCTTTCCCAACTCATTTTCCCGCTTTTCCCCAGCACGTTCGGCTCACTTTCAATGCTGACACAAAAGTTTAAAGCAAATATGCAATGCGCTCGCCAAAGAAAAGCCAAGCTTCGTGGCATGCGGCAAACATCAACAGCATTTTCTCGCTTTCCATGCATAGCGAAAAGCAAAAAAAAAACAATATCGCCGACACTCGAAAGAGCGAATGAAAATGGAAATTAGGCAGCAGACAATTCAGATGCACTGTGGCTTAGCTGAATTTATTGGGTTTGAATTTTTTCTTTGTCTCTTGAGCGTTTTTATCAAATTTAGGCTGCATCATAAAGCAGCTCGGGATAGTTCTCAAAAATATATACGATGTGGTTCTTAGATATTTTAGAAAAAATATTTTCATCAGAAAACTTAATTATCGAACAATTTTAACACCAATTCCAGGGACCTTTTTCACACTTACTAAAACCTCAACACATGAGAACACGTAATTTAATAAATATACCAATCATAAGATTTTAAATAACTCATTTAACCTCTTCAACTTGCGTAATAAATATTCAGCATTAAAATTCCCAAATAATTATAAGTTGAGTTAGTTTAAGTAACTAATTAACAAATGGTTTGCTTACATTTTTTGTTGGCTTCAATTTGCAATTCATTTTATTTTTTTTTTTTGTACGAGATCTGTGTGTTTCCCCAGACACCCCTGAAGACCTCCCAAAGTTGGCAGGGTATTTTGACTAAAACTGAAAATGAACTTGTGCATTTATCTTGACGCCGGGCGCCAGAGCATCCAAGTTTTTGGCTGGCTGATTGCAGCCACCGAGCATTTCGCAGCGGGACAATGCCATCCCGGGGGGCTGTCGAGGGTTAAGATATACGAGTGAGTGTGTGGCGGTGGCGGGGAGCGGGGAAATGGCAGTCTTGCAATATTTTCAGTGACATTTATATCTCACCCACTCAGCTGCACCGCCACACCGCCACCGCCTCTCGCTGGCATTTAAAAATTTATGCAATAAAGTTTTGGTCCGGCATGTGTGCGAATACTTTTCAGACTTTCGAAGGGGCGAAAGATTTTCCACACTTTGCCATGGGACACAACTTTGCTGAAGGTCAAGTTGAGCGTGAGGGCCAAAGAAAAGTCCTCAAATTCCTTAATTATGCTGGGCCCCAGGAAGGACTCGACTCGAGGAGGCTGACTGGCCATTTGGCTGGCCTGCCAAATAAATCAGCCAAGCTCTTGACAGACGCACTGAAGTTACTAATTTAATTTACATTTTTAATTTATTTTTGCGCTCAGCTTTCTCCAGCTTCTCCTTCGCCAGCTTTTTCCCCTGATTCTTTTGCCCGTCAAGTGAATAAGTAATGAATTTACAACTTCTAGAGAATTCTCAAATTAAAAACAATAACACAAATGGGAGTACACCGAACAACCGAATACAAATGGCAGTGACTGTGGCAGCGCTGGGAAATTACAGGAGGAGCAGAAACAGGTGCCGGTTTTGCATATAGATTCAAGGCAAATGACTAATTAAAAACGAGGGGCGAGGGCGTGGCACAGTTAGTCAGCAGAAACATAAAACAGGCTAAAACCGTGGCAAGGATGATGCAGTCGTGGGGAAAACTTTGGAACATTATTCTAGGAACGGCAACTCCTTGATTATATAGAGATTGAAATGTGGTAGATAATATATTTTTAATATTTTATTTACTAAAATAAATCCCACTTTAAGCGAGTCTTTAAGAGTCTGGAAGCAACCACTTTTCACCTTGTATTCCTGCTCTCGTCTTTACTTCCTCTGCTTGTTTCTGTTGTTGCACAATCATTGCACTGGCAACGTCCTGCTTCCACCTTCAACCCCCCTGGTCACTGTCATTTGCACCTCTTACACTTTACACTTGCAAAAATGTCGGCCACAGCGCTTCATGCATATGCAAATTGCATTTGCTCGGCACTCAGGCGTCCCCCTCATCCTCAACGCAGTTTGCTGCTGTCCAAACGGCAACCGAGATTGAGGCAAAGGTGGACCTGACTTGATCAGTGCAAGTGCAAGGACACGTGGCCCGGTTTCCTCCTACCATTGCCCGAATTTTCCCTACTAACTCGGTCATTCCCACAGATATGCAGAAAAGGTAGGCCAAAGAGCCACCTAGAAATGGGTAAACATCTTGCGAAATGGATGTCAGCTTGTGTTAGCCACGTTAGCTTTTGGGGAAAGTCTTCTCGAAATGGATTGGGAAACAGGAAAACTAGAAAATATATGGAATTATGAAGAAATTTGATGGATTTATTAAAGACTTTGATAGATTTAGTTGGTAAATTTGAAGTGCAGAAATTATTCTATAATTAAATTTATCCAAAATATTCCTAAAAATTTATATTTATTTATTATTTGTTCCATAGAGAGAAGCTAGGGCATCGCAGACAATTTTATCTGCAAGAATCCATCTACACTTAACCATTTTATCCCACAATTTTCCCAAACTCTGTCCGCTTTCTCTGTCAAACGGGTCACTTGACCTCGACGGCCCCCCCAAAAAAATATACTGACATAACGAAAACAAAACCCTTGATACTTGTTAAACAATTTCTGCTGTTTGATTGCCGCAAACTCCATAAAAAAAGAAACACAAGAAACCCAAGAACAAGAAGTGGCAGGCACTGCGTAAAATCAGAGAGCAGAGTATAAAAATTAACTTTGTTAAAAAAGTGAGCAAATTTTTCTGCTCAAATGTCCATTGGACAACGTCCAGCGGAAAGGTTTATGGAAAAAACACTTCAGGAAAGAAGAATAATGAAGGGGGTTGAACGGGGTTGGCAAAAAGTTACACAAAATGAAAATTAAACGATGCTTAAAATTACTTTTTCGTCAAACTCTTTACGCGTTGCTGGATTTTTGAGTGGGAAGTGCGGGTTCCTTGCTTGGCTGTGCTTTACCTTTTCCCAAGTTTGCATTCTGCCAGAACCTTTTTTGCCACATTTTTTACTGCTTTATATATTTTTAGATTTTTTAGTTACTTTAAGGTTGGTTAAATTAAAGAAAATAATAAGGAAACTAAGGTTAACAGCAGGGAAGAAATTATATCTTTGAATCGTGATAAAAAATCGTTTTAAGCTGTGCCTTTCCAAGATGGAAATTCATTACAACTTTATTAACTTCTTCATATTATATTTTTAATATTTACCTATAATATGGGTAAGGTTTCCGCTGTTTCCATTTCAAAAAATACTCTCTTAAGATACGTTTTTTAGATGTCTGCCCAAAAGAAATTGCAAATGTCGGACCCACGATTTGAAGATAATTATGTTATTTGAGTTTCTCGCTTCTCCATTCTCTCTTTATTTACTTTTGTTAAATTAAATTTTTTAATTAGCGTCTCTTCGAGTTGGTTCTGCTCTTCTTGATTTAATTTTTTTTTGTTTTTGGTGTTATTTTATTGGGGACCGGCGACATTAAAATGTTAATGAAGCCGCATTAACATATGACGGTCATAAAAAGGTATTAGCTCGGACAAACACACGGCGGGGCAAACACACACATCGACATGAGCTCATGCAGCAGCAGGTGCAAAGGTGGGGGGAAACACACCTGAATTTAACAGGAACTACCCGCTGACCGCTTGATCCTCCCCCGGCTCTTCCCCGCCCACAGGACTTTCCTGTCCTGTCATTTCCCTGTCCCTTCGCTGTCCTCGTCTGTCCACCTTATGCCGCATAATCCTCTCAAATGGACACTTTGGGAAATATTCTCAAAGTTGTGCACCCTAAATTAAAAATATCAGAAGGTTGTTGAAACTTTATAAGTTTATCGAATTTAAAAGGTGAGTTTCTAATGAAAATGAAATATAAATAAATTAAATTTTGTGTATTTCAAAAAATTTTTAGTTTTAAATTTTTGTAATTAACTTTGCAATGCATACTTTTAGTTACATTACATTATCAGTTAAGAACACTTGGCAGAAACTTAATAGTAAATAGTAAAATGCCTCGATATCCTCTCACATTTCTGCCAGTGGAACCACACAAAAACACAGGGATCTGTGAAGGGCGAGGGGTTCCTGAGGCCCGTTGAGGAGGTTTAGGACCCGCACACATGCTGACAGACCCCACTTAAGGTCCGATGGTGGCCAAATGGCATAAAGTTGAAATAAAAGTTGACTGGCTGCGGCTGCTTTGGTCCTGAACGCGGCTCCTGAATCTGGGGATGCTCCTGCTGGATATTCCACCTTGGCATTAGCATAACCATTGGCATTTTGTGTGATGCAGAACGAAGTGTTTTTGGCCCCGGCAAATGTCACTACAATAGTTGCCATTCCGGCCACTGGGCTTCCGCTTTGTTTTTGGGGTCCTTTTCAGGGATCAGCGTTGTCAGGACAACGATCGGGATTGTTGGATGTGTTCCAAACTGACCGAAGCACAACCGTGAACATGAAAGGGAGTTTAATGAGTTATGTATGCTAAAAGGTACGGGGGGAATTACAAGGGTTTAAATGGGCAGGGGTAAGTGAAGGTATTAGGTATTAGCAGTTGTCAAATCACATTCATGGGCTTTAAATTTATAGTTTATTTAGGAAACTATCAAAGGGACTCGGCAGCTTAAATGTAATAAACCCTCTGCCTTAGAGGGTATTTCTCGTTCGAGGCTCGAGAGTCCAAGTATCCCTCAAGTTTTTATATTCGCAGTTTCTCTCTGTCCTCAGCAAGTTAATTTGTGGTTTTTGCTAAGCCAAAAAATGCCTGGAATATTTGTGCCACCAAAAGAAATGCGGTTGTAAAAATCTAGCTCATTTTTCCCTCTCACTCACATGTACATTTATACGCACATAAATTTCGCTGGCCCTGGCAGAGCTTACATTTTTATGCATGGGAAAATTCCCGGGGCCGAAACGTCGCTAATAAGTTGGCCCAGAACTGGGAACAAAGCCTTTGCGTTCAAAACTACTCCCCTCATATAGTTAACCACCCCCTCATATACCTTTTCCCATCGCTCCTGCACACATTTCACGCATTTTGATATGCAAACAAAATGCACTGAATAAAGCAGCCGCACATGAGGCACAAAAGGTTGGCCAACAAAAACGCTGCCAACGCTGAAAAAATGCAAAAACAAAGCAAAAGAAAAACTCAAATAAAACGATGGGGTTTATAAAAAAAAACGTTAAGAGCGAAAGGTAAAAACCGTCGAAATTTGCACGTGAACACAAAGAAGCAATTTAACAAAAAGCAAATGGCAAATAGCATAGCAGAATATGCAAAACTACAGTTCAAGAAATTGATTATAAAAAATGGATAAAATATTATTAAAGTAACAAACTCAGATAATCTTGAAGAATATTAATAAAATATTTACATACAATACAAAACAACACTCTCCTTAAATTTAGTAAATTCTATTTAGTTTGTTACTTAAATATTCCTCAATAAAATAATATCAAATGCCTCACCCTTTGTTTTTTAAAGTGTCCAAAGGTGCAACAGGAAGGCTTCCATAATGCATATAGTGCACATGAGTTGTGGAGTATCCTTTTCCCTCTCTCTATCTGTGAGTTGTTTATTAAAAGTATAAACAAAAGGCTCTCCTAGCCGGGCAACAAAAGGCAGAGTCAGAATTGTGTTGTTACTTTTTAGTGCAAAATGCATAATTTATAAATGTGTTCCATAGCTGATGGATGGCTGGAAGTAAGGCGACGCATCAGGATGTTGGGATGTTTATATGCAGACAGAGATGGCATAAGAATATGCAAATATTGGGAAACTTGTTAGCAGACGGTTTGTATTCAGTATTTATTTTTGTTGTTCTCCTTGTATAGTTTTATTACTTCAAGATAATATTGAAACTTACCAAGTTTGTTAGTTGTAAGAGCTGCTTTATATATTAAACAGAAGGTACTTTTGGTACAACAATAACTGAAATGGTAATTCAATTAAAACTATCGTCTGGTTCTTCAAAATATTGTGGTTAAATCCTTCTAAATTTATATGAAATTTGCTCTATAGAGTTCTCTATGGAGTTCCCGCAAAAACAATCAATTTCCCAAAGACCGCAACCTAAAAGAAAACCCAGTGCCGTTGTCAACACGAACAGAACGCGAATTTAAGCGGACGTGAGCAGACGAAAAACTTTGGAAAGTAACAACAAATTGTGGGGGGAAAATGCAGCTGGGGTGGAGGGGAAAACAATAACAAACAATATTTCGCAATAAACAAGCAAAATCAATTTTCGTTACTAGAGCAGGCAATCAAAGCAATGAGATCACGCGACACCGACACTCCCCCTGCTTTCCAAGTTACGTACATTAACCCATGGTGCCCTTACTTTTCAATCTAGAAACCAGAGAATCCTTATTCTCTACTGTTTTGATGGGTCACTTAATGCAGAGGGGTTTCACTGGAAGAGAAACGATTTAACAGCTGATTCACTTGTTGCTACTTTCCCTTTCCTTGGTCGCGACATCAGTGTGATTTTTCCGCCTTTCGTCGCTCTCATTAGCCAAGAGAAATCATAAAAAACCCTCCTGACAACTGGCAGATTCAAATAATAATAATAAAAAAAAAGAGGAAGGGCAAAAGGCAACTGACACAGAAGCGACGGCAACAAATTAAAAGCCATAAAAGGCATCAAATTATGTGACGCACTCCTGGGTGTTGGCACAAGCGGATGAGAAGACGGGAAACGGGGCCAGGGCAATGGGAAGGCCAAGCCAAGGCAGCCTATTTGTTAACCCCAGCGTGCCGGCAAACAAAGTTTTTCAATTTCAGACGCATAATAAGGGGGACACCAAGAGACATGGCGGAGGAAGGGGTATGCCACGAGTGGAGGCGAGTAGAAGAAAGCCAGTGAAAAAATAGACTGAGAAGTTGACTACTCTACAGAAAAAATATAATATTATACAAAGTCTTAAAAAATTAATTTTAATATTACTTTCTTTAAAATTTATATCGTTCATAGAAAATCAAACTATAACCTTGATTTTTCACCCCAAGAAATAAATTGGCTTTTTCTAGTTTCTCTAAATGTAAGCTGCTTTATAATATCCCAAAAATTCTTAAAATTAATTTCTATATAACATTTCCAAAACTAATACTCTCTTTTGCAGAGTATAATAACCGAAAGAGAGGGAAAGATGAGAAGAGAGAGAGACAGGGAGAGATAGGCACTGTAGCACGCGGGCATTGCGAGTGCCGTCGTCTCCGAGGAAAATGAAATTATGAATGTGCGTTTGCCAACAACCGCACCCCAGACGCCCACGTAGACCTACCTCACCTGGCACCCCCCTATCCACCCCTATGCAGCCACCTTCCACCCCCCTCCGCCTCCCTCTGGCACCTACCGCCCCACTGTGGTGTGTGCTCATTTTTCTGTCAAGGTGTCATAAATGACGCGACGCTGGCGGCATCGCCATCGCCATTGCCATCGCATGCGTGTAAGTAAAATAAATGAGGCTCGGCACAATGGCAGCGACAGCGTATACAAGGGGTGGGGGGAGGGGGTGCAAAAGGACAAGGGGGTCGGGTGGCTGCCAAGTGGAACAAAAGCCAAATGAATGACACAAACCACAGAGCAACAGTGCCAAAAAAAAACAAGAAACCAATTAAAACTAAATGGACATGAATTATACCCTACAACAGCGTATACTTTAAAATATGTTATGTTATGTATGTTTTTATAGAGTTTTTCACTAAAGAAAATCTTTATATTTGAAAAAATACTTAGAATAGTTAACTATTCAAAATAAGAATAGAATTTACAAAGAGTAATTGCTTTCTAATTATATAATTTTATGCAAAAGCTAAACAGAGTTTGGGCTTCAAACCTCAATTTTAATGATTCCCTTTAAAAAATCTAAAAAAACTACTAAATTAAATATTTATTGACTGCTTTCAAGCAAAATTAATATATATCGAATATTTTCTACAATAAAAATCTAATATGCTCAGCGATTATTTAGCAGGGTATCAGAGTATCAGGTATTATGCCGAAAAGGTCATGGCGTACAGCCATTTTATTTATGACATTATTTGCATACGCTCAAATGAACGGCAAACATTTTTCAAGTCAAGAAATAAAATAAAGTAAATTTAATTAAAAAGATTCGCGGTCGGGTTTTGCTTGTGGCAATTCAAATGAGTCTGCTGATGGCGATGTGACAGGTTCATGGATATTGCCAAAAATAGCAAAGGAAAATGGTAATCCTGATTAGGATGGATTATTTTTGGCAGACATTTTGACTTTATTAACTCCAATTAACCAACAGGTAATGTTAAAGAAATGAGGAACTAATAAATCATTAATTAGTAGGAAAAAATTAATTCTAAAAACATAGACAATAACTAAATCAAACTTATGTTAAAGCAGCTGCCAAAAGCAAAGTCTTTGTTACTCAAAATATGCAGTTACAGGCTGAACCTCGTCTCGTTCGAAAACCCTTCAAACCTGAGAAAGTGAACGCTGCTCGAAAAGAAATCCAATTTAATGACTGTGAAGCAGTTCCGTGCAGAATCCAAAGGAACCCAACTCAGGCGATGGACAACCAAAGAGCGATGACTTGTGTCGCTGTCCATGCACTAGAAAAACTTATTTATAAAATATTTTTCAGGCAAAATAGCTTGTGATTGTCTTGGTTCTCTTAAACATTCCTAGCCACCAATCAATTTTTAACTTACAGAAAATTTGTTTAATTTCTCTTACAAATCCTAAATATACTTTAGAATATTTAGACAGATTTTTTCATTTTAAGAACGTTTTAAATTATTTTTCTAACTGCAGGTCTCTCTGCAATTCAGAATTCAAAGTCCGCGTCTTTGTTTTCATTGCGGCTGTCACTTTGGACGCAGAGCCACGTTAATGGCAAGTGTAAAATGCTTTAAGCCAAGGACCAGCCAGGACCTTCATCAGAGTCAGAAGAAGAAGCGGAGGAGGAGCAAAGCAGACCAATGTGAAGCGTTCTTTGGGGGGGGCAAAAAAAGAGTTTAATTAACACGAAAATGGTTTCAATTACATAAAATTACGTTTCTTTGCAGTGACGATGTCGGCGCTGCCATTGTAGTTGGCCCTCTCCCCTCTTTTCCCCCCTGTGTAAATGAGTTTGAGGCAATGCAGGGGGTGTGGACTTAAGGGGAGAGTCGGGAAAGTCGGGGCGTGGCCAAGTTGATTTGGGCACGGAGATTTATTGGGCGTCAGTGGAGCAAATTAGTTGAAATTGTCAGTTAAGGCAGACGGGAAAGTTGCGACTTGGGATCTTGGCGGAGTTTTACGGCGAAGGACTTCAAGTTTTTATCGAAGGGGCAAATCTTTGACATTGCAGAGGCATCCAGTTGATCTGGTAAGAATCTGACAAATGAAGGCTTTATTTATTGCTGCATGGTTAAAAACTGAAGATTTTGTTAAAGCAATAATAATTAAATTATTTAAGTTCATAAAACTAAGCTTTTAATCGAAGCTCCTATTGAAAATAAAGACTTGTAAGTGTTTTTAAACTTTAAAGTTGGCGAAAACAGCAAAAGACGCTTTAATCCCACAAAGCACTTTGTCCCGCATTCAATTCAAGTGGCGTTTTTTCCCCACTTCTTTATCTGTGAAACATTCCGGGTCGCGGTCCGTTTGCCATTATTGACACATTAATCAAACAATGGACAAGTACTTTCAATTTATTTTCCGCCATCATTTTAAAGCGCTTCCACTTGCCCGAGCGACGACGGGCAAACAGAAAGCAGACAAAAGTTCAGGGCACTTGGGTGACCTCGGCGCCTATGACAGGAAACGTGGCTGGCTTTCTGCAGATTAGCTATCATTATAAATATTGACCGACTGACAGACTGATGGAGGGAATGAACTGCAGACACGACACAGGTTTCGACGCATTGCATACGACAAATTAGGTTGATTGCTTTGCGTCCAAGTGCCTCTTCCCCTCGCTGTGCTTTTCAATTAAGCCCCAGCGCTTGGTGCATTTTTTATTTTTTATTTTTTTTCCCCGTCTAATTTGATTCATCTATTTTGATAGCAGGGTCCGTGGAACGAAGGACTCGCGAAAGCGGAGCCCAGACATTTTTGGTGCGATTTGCCTTTGCATATTTTAGCGCTATTTCGGTGACATAACTTCGGGAGAAGCCACAGAAATAGCAAACAAATGCCATATACTTTTGGCTTAGTAGTCATAAATTTTCCTTGTGCCATTTCTTGTGCCTTTTCCCACCCCCCAGGACGGTAGCTATTCCTTCTTTTTCCCCCTTTAACCTGAAATGGAAAATGTGGGAATACTTCCTTGCTTGCTTTTATATACAAAAAAATCCTGTCACGCTTTGTATGGATATTTTTAGCTGGGATTCTTTTTAATGACAGTTTAGTAGTTTTATATTTATAAGTCTCAAAGGAAAATATGTGCGAATTAAGGTTTTTAAACATATTGGTTTTCATATAGAATGCATTTTTATGACAGCTTTTTAATAGGATTTGTCAAAAGGATTCAAGAAGAGGAAGAATCCTAGAATTAGATCAAAGTTTACATATTTTTTTGAATATATTTTAAGGTTTTCTTTCTTCCTGTTAAGGGTATTACTCCACCATTGCCATTTGCAAATTTTTATTTACTTTGCCTTACCCACCACAACAATTTAACGCCACATATTTTGTACATCAACATTCATCACATGGCATTGTATTTTATTTGCATTTTTCTCTCTCCCCCTCTAACCCCCTGTTAGCCTTTTGGAAAATGCACACACACACAAAGGCAAAATCGTTATTAGAGGGCTGCCCCAAAATGTAGGCAACACTTTTTGCCTCTGCATTCTAATCAGCCATTAAACTACAATTTTACAATTATTTAGTACAACGAAGCGATGACGAGGAGGAAGGGCGGTGGAAAACACACACACACATTGTTGGCCGTGTTGGCTATAAATTAAATCACTGCGTTCTGACCTCCGGGGCGTGTGTAATTGATTTTGAATGACCACGCCCTCGGCCAAAGTTATGGTCACCGCCCACCTTTGGTTCAAAGCAACAGTTCAACAAGTTTTCAATTGAAATAGTTGGCTTCGCTTAAATATTGAACAATATTTACATGGGCCATCATTTGCTGGGCAAATAATTCGCTTATAAATGTCTGGCTGAAGTGGTTTGAATTTATATTTGTTATTTACATGGCTAATGCTTAAGCCATAAATGGAAGTAAACCTGTTTGCACTTTAATAAAGGCCAAAACGGGATATTTAACATACAAATTTAAAGTATAAAACAGCTCTTTTTCACAGAAAATAAATTAATAACTTTTTGAAGTTGAAAAAAAATTGAGTTTCTTTACTTTTTGATTGAAAATATTTTTTATAATTATATATAACTGCTAGATTAAAATGTACTTAATCATCTGCTTGTGTCACCTTAATTGGGTCACATTTTTTAGATCTCATAAATTGCGCTTTTTTTGAACGTATTAAATTTGTGTGTTCTTTTTTGCTGCTCTCTATGTTCATTTAATTACAGCTTCCAATATCTGAAGCTACAAAAAAATCACTTAATTATGAAAATTAACAATTAATTGTCTGCATATTAAATTGTTAACGCTCTAAGCTCAATCTGTCCGAAATAATTGGAATACCTTGAAAGCAGGGCACAGGAGATGTGAAGTGACCAGCACAAAAACACACGCAGGATACGCAGGATTTGGGGGGGAAATTCTTTGGCGCTCTTTGTCTCCCATTGGACATTCTCGTGGGCATTTAAATTTTGGTGAAGCAGCCATAAATTATGCGCTTTATCAGCGATAAAAGTAAATACAGTTGTTGCTACAAACACGCCTATTGGGAGGCGGCGTCCCCTCACCTATCCACCCTCCCCAAGGCCCCAACCGCCCAACGCACCTGGCACCTGGCGTTCCCCGCAGGCTTTCCCTATTGGGTCAACTGTCCCTTGGATTGCGCATATAAAACATGGGCAGGCAATTTACAAGAATGTTACTGCCCAAGAAATACCCTTTAACTGGTTTAGTACATATGTATATTTTGCATATCCTTTTTTGTAATATATTTTGAATGCTTGTTAATAATTTTTAAGGATAATCTTTTACTAATTAGATTTCTAAGAAGTACAAATCTTAGCTCACAAAATTCCACGGTATTAAAAGCAGGCCAGGATCTGAGTACGGCGATGTGTAAATGAATAATTCAAAGTGTCCTGCAACGTTGTCCTGCGTCGAGCGTAATGCGTAAAGCACGCAAAAGATTACACATACCACGGCACCTCTGTGTGCGTGCGTATCCGTGTGTGCTGTGTGTGTTTGTGTGTGTAGTTAACGGTTTATCTGAGGGGTGCCAAAACCAGAGACGCCGTACAAAAGCAGCAAGAGCATGCGACAAATATTTAACATTGGCATATTTCTCTCACACACACACAAGCACAGACAAAAGGCCTACAGCCCCCCACTACGGAAAAAAAACACCATTCCCCTGCCACGCCCACCCCGCAGCCCCCACCTGGCTTATGCATGTTTTATCTTGCCCACGTGGAATTTGCGTGCGTTTAAACGTTTTCGATAAGGTTTCGCTTTTAACCCGCAGACGGTGCCCCAGCCCCGAATTCGCCCCCCGCACACAGCGAAGCCTTGACTTGTTTATGTCTCTCAGTGCATCTGTGTGAGTGTGTGTTTCGGTGTTTGTGTGTGTGTCTGGCATATTTGTGTGTGCGTGTTAAGACCTCAGCTGATAAAAATGCCTTTGGTTAAACATTCTCACCCTTTGACCCCTTGGGTAGGCGGCATGCACAACATACGATCCCGTTCCGAAAAAAAAAAAATAAGAAACTGAAACCCTACCACAACAGCAGCGAAATATATCCCTGGGAGCGTTAAAGATTTTCAAAAGATTCCGCCACATTTTATGGGGTTAAGAGGCGTCCCTGGCCACTGATTGGTTGGTTGGTCAGTCTTAAAGTTTAACATCTCTATTAAGGCATATTAACATCTCTATAAATAAATTAACACTGTTTTTATTACACCTCGTTTGTTTGAATATTTAATTTACTGTCTTATTAAATTGTCCAAAAATTCAAATACTTAACTTACTTGAATTGATTGAGAATAAGATCTTTCTATTTTTTAAGTTTAAAGACAGACCAGCTTTTATTTTTAATTTGTGCATTCAAATTCTAACTTAAATCGTTCCCTACTTAGTTTAGTCTATTTAATATTTTCGCATACATATTTAGGAATTTTAAAATCCAGAAATCATATGTGTGGCTTGTGAATCCAAGAATTTATTACAGTTAAAGCTGCCTTAACTTCAGAATAAAATGCATTATACATTCATTCCACTTTAAACTTTAAATATGTATAAACCATCAGTGTGTTGCTCCAAAAAAAATATAGTAGAAAGAAAATGCGCACAGCCCAGAGGCTACACACATAAGGCTCTTTAAGCAATTTTTATCGACACGGAGCTTCTGCAGGGGGTGTTTCCTGCAATCCCCCTCCGACACTCGTATCGGCCATCGGGATCACAGGGGCTGTGCAACTCCGGCTTCGTGTTATTAAACGCGGATTAAGTGGCGGAGACCCGGACCCAGGCCCGGAGCCACACCGAAAACCTCACCAGAAAACCAACCAGACGACCCCGTGGCCAGACTCCGTGGCTTGCATGTGCATAAATTATAATGCGACGCTTCCTGCCAAATACGCCCCTCTTTTCCGAATGGGATTGCTTGCCCCATCGCCATCGCCATAGCCTCGGCTCCATCTGCAGGCTCTGCTTACTTTTACATAGTCCAATTTATCGTTACTTTGTTTGGCACACAATTTTATGCTTAATATGTGTCGGCGGCACTCGCATATGGGGCTTGGCATGGCAAAAAAAAACCCCTTAGGGTTTGTTTACAACAAATTATAGTTTCAGGTAAAGTAATTAATATTGTTATAGCATTGCAGTACGCAAAATAATATATAGTTAGAGTGGAAATAGTATTTAAGTTTCGTTTCCAAAGAGCGTAGCAATATTTTCCAAAGTGCATCAATGCTGCTGGGTTGCCTCTTGCCGCTCCTCGTTTCTCGTTCCAGCTGGTCACCGCTTCTCCTTTCGAAGGACATGCAATATTTAAATTGCAGCCAGGGCCGTAGCCACTCCATATCCATATCCATAACCGTATCTCGACCTGGGTATCGGGTATCTGCCACCCAAACTCGAACCCCCAGTAGTTGACATGGCCAACGGCCCTGGCATTGATCGGAGCGGAGACCAGTCCCAGTGCCAGTGGCAGGGAACAGAACTGCTGCAGCTATGCAAAGTCACAACTGCATAAATTCAGCAGCCACTTTGCATTTATCATAAGGGAAAAAGGATCCACAAGTGGTAAAAGTGCATGGAGAATGTCATCTGCCTTCGATTTCCTCACAACACAAGAAGTTTGTCTTGCGGCTAAATGTTACAAGGATGTGCATTATTTATTTAAGTAGCAAATCCAACAACGAATTCTGGGGTCTATCATCATTTGAACTTTAATTTCATAGAAATATTTTAATACTTTAAAATTGTATGCTTACTCCAAGTTCAGGTTATTTTAAGGACTTTGAACAGTTAACAAATTACTTTAAGCGAGAGCAACTTAACTCGAGTATTTGTTGACACCGCTTTCCCCCCTTAGTTACTTGGAAAATTAATTCAATGTAAATGTAAATGAAAAGCCAATCGGATAATCAAAAAGCAAATACAAATACATATGTCATGATGGGCTGGCCAGTTTTTCACTCAAAACAATTCCGTTTGCTTCGCAAAAGTGCTCTTCAACCGGCGGGGGACAGATGGACGATGGGAGGACAGGACCAAACACTTCAGTGGTTAAACAATGGAGCTGCATAAATTTCCATCGGTTCGGTTTTGTTGAGAACGTTTTTGTTCGATTCCCCTCCCCTCTGGCAGTTGCATTGGCATGTCACAAACGCTAAAACAACATGCACTTAAAAAAAAGCCAGATACATCACTACGGTCCCCCAGTAATGGCTCTCTGGGTTGTTGGGAAAATAAACAAAATGCTTGTTGATATTTTGTGGCAGCCAATGAAGCAAACAACAACCTGCTGTCCATCCGTTCGTTCGTTCGTCTTGTGCGTTGTGTGTCCATGGCATCCGTTGTTGGCCCGCAGCGAAATCGACCAAGTCAACAAGAGACCGGAGCACGGAGCACGTCCGTCCATCCGTCTGGTTCACATCTGCCGCATAATTGCCAACTAAAACTGAAAATATGTGTGCCAATCGGACTCGAATCGGAGTCAAATAGGAGTCCGTAGCTCAATCTAAGCTGGAATTTCGAGCTGCGAGCTGAGCTATCGGATTTCAAGAGCTTCCATCCACAAAACGTGTCATCCAAATGAGCGGTAGGATAATTTCAATGAATTGTAGGTGAGTTTGAGCATAGAAAATAAATAATCTTATGATTTTACTTAAACTTAAAAGATCTTCAAAGTAAATACACCTCCATTTCCCATGCAGATGAGATGTATAAATAGATTAGGTAAACAAATTAGTGGTGAAATGTAGCAAAACGGTGAAAGGTTGACCCAACCCTTGGAGATTTTTACTTTTTCTTCGCTGGCGAGAGGCATCATACCCACATCAAAGGAGCGTATCCGAAACCACTGTCAGATTGACATCTTCCTCCGGGCCCCAAATACCAATTGCCGGCATTGTTGGCGACAGATTTTAGCCGCTTGTTAGTGGCTAACAGTGGCGTTCATAAATACACACACACACATGCCGCGGCTGGGTTAGCATCGAAACCTTGTCACACGCTGGGCTACACCTTGAACCCGCTTGCGATGGATATTTTTCTGCGTGGATTTCCCGCGCATTTCCCGCACTTCCCGGCAACAAAGCAACGTTTACGGCAGCCACCAGCCACCGCAGTGCCAGGCACAAGGTAACATCGACACATCCCACATACCACACATCCCAAGCAAACCAAAACCATATAAATAAACAAAGCTCTGGCAGAGACCTACGTCCTGCGTCCTGTGTTCCCTACGCACTTTGTTGCAGAGGAGGCAGGAGAACCAGAGGCAAACTGTCGAAACTGTCAGGATGTCAAATAAGCGACAGTGGGTGGCGGACAGCAGGAAGTGCGCAGGGTTCGTGTCCAGGACCTGAACACGACCAGGACCAGCAGCAGCAGGACCGGCAGCCGTATCAGGATCAGGAGCAGGACCACGGACCACCCTAGGCATATTTATTGGAAATCTGAAACAGCTCGAATGACCACACGCGGAGAAAAATGTGTGCGACTTAACAATAACTTAATTGTTATGTTCTAATATATAAGAGAATAAGAATTCTATGGATAGTAAGCAAAGAGTGAAGCAAATGCAAAGAGTGGCATAACTTAATTTAAATTAAAACAAAGGATTTCAATCTAAACTGGAATATAGGAAGCTAAATATATGATATGATCTTAAATTTCCTAAATAAAAAGGGTAAAAATAACCCTAATACTAAACTTTTTTACCTCGATGAAAATATTTACCAACATGGTATTTTTCGAGTGCACTTTTCCGCCCACTCCCTGACCATGTATCCATGTCCGGCAGAAGACACAAAGAATTTGTTACATGAAATTGTTAACGGGCTGAAGCCGATGCCTCGACTCGACTGCGTTTGATGCCTTTTGCTGATATATGGCCAACCTTTGACATCCTTTAAACGAGCAACATGATGCTCTAGATTATGGCCAAGAGATTGGCTCGACTTCCCCCTGGTTTTCCCGGATTGTCTCACTTGGCCGGGGCGATACGTCAATGTGACAGTTTGATAATTTATTTTGTTCAAATTTTGTTTTTCCCTCTTCGCTTGGGGGGGACGGCGCTTAAATAAGTTATCAGCGAGTGGCGGAGGCCCATATAAATGGCAGCACGTAAATGAATGAAATTATTTTGCAACAAATTAAGGCAAATTTATGCGTCAAGACGACAGACGACAGGGCAGGAAAGGATGGGGGAGAGCCTTGTTTTTTCCTCGGGAGGTTGGGGCAGCGGCGGATTCTCTTGTAACAGGAAACGCAATCCACAGGCAAACAAACAAAAGCGAAAACGAAACGAAAACCGACCATCAAACAAACAAACAAACAATGAAACGAAAACGGAGGAGTTTTCCTTCAGCGAAATCTGAGGCTGGGGCTTTTGTGCAACAAAGTGAGGCACCCGGACTACCCTCTTTTCGCCCATTTACCCCTCAAATGGGGGCTAACCGGGATCGCTCTGCACTCGTACACATCGAGAGATATATATATTTTTTTTTATTTCCCAGGCCTGCCCCCTCCCCCGTGCGCCGCATCAAATGTCAATAGAGAGTACATTTCATTCAGTCGGGTGATGCTTTTTCCGCCATCCTCCACACCCACCCCACTTTCCACTTTCCCAGCATTGTAGCTGTCACAGTGTTTGTTTGCGGATTTGGAGCTTTTCCTCTTTTGGCAAGGCGCTCCTTTTGCCACGCCTCCCCCTCTATTCCCTCTCGAAGGGGCTAAGGAAACTGAATATAGGAGCTTATAACTAGTTTAATATTTCCAAAAGAAAATTATTTGATGAATCCTTCGATTGAAATTTACTAAATGACTACAAGTTTCATATATCATATATTTTACATTTCTAATTTTCCCTTAATTGAAATATATTTTAGCTTCTTTAAAACATTTTCTATTGATTTTATATAAACTTTATTTTAACTTTTCTCTGTGGTTTCCCTAAAACCTTTCCCCATTAGAGAGAATTTAAAATTCGTTGAGCATTTGCGAAACCCTAATCTGGTTTCTGGTTTTATTTCCGAGCGCCTCCTCGATGCTCCTCGATTTTCACCCTCCTCCCCAACCCACCTCTTGGGTTGCTCTTGCTTTGGTTTTTATTTGCACGGAAATGTATAATTTTTCCGAGTCAAATGTAAATACTTTTAGCGTATTTTGGTGGATTTCAATTTGGTGGCAGGCAGGCAGCGCGCCTCAGATTTATTTCGGAAACGGGACTCTGAGGTCTGGGAGGCGTGGCACATGCAAATGACACGCCTGATGCTGCGTAAATAATTTTAGCGTTCTCTCTCTCCCTTTGGCATAAAATGCAAAATAAACATTTTATTTCAATGCTGACTTGCCCTGCGAAATTCCTTCGCCGAATGTGGGTCAAAAATGGTGTCCAACAAAAGGCACTTCTATCCCAAAACCCAGATGCCGCAAATACAGTTTAATTGTATAGATATATATATATATCGAATGCGGTTCCACTCAAGTCGGTGGAAATGTCACGTTTCGAGAGCTCAATTTTCGGTTTTCGCGATACCCGAAGCAAAGTATCCCCGGATCCAATTAAATTTCTCGAAAGCCGAAATCTCGATTTGACATCCTTGTGAGACGTCGGTCGCATATTTATTCCCATCGAAGGCTAGACAATGACGCCTGCGGCCCAATAAATAACGCTCCCCTCTGACACAATCCAAATTGGCTGGCAAACAAATTTCGTTGGCCGGAGATAAGGTCGAATGTCGCTCCGTTATTGTGGAGTCAAGTCGCGGCAAAGGTCAAACACTTAACCCGCGTTGTGGCGAAAAAACTGACATCAAATTATGGAATGCACGAAAATCTCGGCCATAATCGAAGGCAATCTAGTAGCCATGGGACCAGACGGAAAAAACAATTTTCTTTAGAATATAAATTGTACGCATTGAGACCAAATCATAATAAAGTAATGCAGATTTAAGTAAATTTAGAAAATGACTAAATCGTGGACAGTTCGATTTGTTAAAACTGAAATTAAAACTATAAAGAAATCTAACTTCGGTAGGCCGAAGTTTGTATACCCTTGAAGCTTACAATTCGATCATTGACAGAAATAATGATATAGAAGTCCAATCTTGATAAAATTATAACCGAAATTGTAGAATAACACAAAGTGCACATATCTTAAATTATATGAAAATGTGTTGAAAAATTAGAAATCGAGTTTTAAATGCAGAAAAGTTCTCCATTTAAAAACAAGAAGAAAAAACCAAACCACACTGAAATCCGATGAGTTTAAGCCAAGTTACGATCAAAAAACCACTGAGAAAGTTCGAGATTTTTGAGC